>JAPIVC010000011.1:0-15653 GCA_030586385.1 Camponotus fellah | reverse complement strand
TATCTGGAAAAAAAGTTTTCTCGTCTGTACGCATCCAAGTATGTCGCATGCGTCTTGCGCTATTTGAAAATAAAGTGTTTATCTCGTCAGTACGCATCCAAATAGGTTTTATGGTCGGACGCTATCTGGAAAAAAAGTGTTTTTCTCGTCTGTACGCATCCAAGTATGTCGCATGCGTCTTGCGCTATTGGAAAATAAAGTGTTTATCTCGTCTGTACGCATCCAAGTATGTCGAATGCGACTTGTGCTATCTGGAAAAAAAGTGTTTTTCTCATCTGTACGCATCCAAGTATGTCGCATGCGTCTTGCGCTATTTGAAAATAAAGTGTTTATCTCGTCAGTACGCATCCAAATAGGTCTTATGGTCGGACGCTATCTGGAAAAAAAGTGTTTTTTCTCGTCTGTACGCATCCAAGTATGTCGCATGCGTCTTGCGCTATTTGAAAATAAAGTGTTTTTCTCGTCTGTACGCATCCAAGTATGTCGCATGCGACTTGCGCTATCTGGAAAAAAGTGTTTTCTCGTCTGTACGCATCCAAGTATGACGCATGCGACTTGTGCTATCTGGAAAAAAGTGTTTTTCTCGTCTGTACGCATCCAAGTATGTCGCATGCGTCTTGCGCTATATGAAAATAAAGTGTTTATCTCGTCAGTACGCATCCAAATAGGTCTTATGGTCGGACGCTATCTGGAAAAAAGTGTTTTTCTCGTCTGTACGCATCCAAGTATGTCGCATGCGACTTGCGCTATTTGAAAATAAAGTGTTTTCTCGTCGTACGCATCCAAGTATGTCGCATGCGACTTGCGCTATCTGGAAATAAAGTGTTTATCTCGTCAGTACGCATCCAAATAGGTCTTATGGTCGTACGCTATCTGGAAAAAAGTGTTTTTCTCGTCTGTACGCATCCAAGTATGTCGCATGCGACTTGTGCTATCTGGAAAAAAGTGTTTTTCTCGTCTGTACGCATCCAAGTATGTCGCATGCGTCTTGCGATATTTGAAAATAAAGTGTTTATCTCGTCAGTACGCATCCAAGTATGTCTTATGCGACTTGTGCTATCTGGAAAAAAGTGTTTTTCTCGTCTGTACGCATCCAAGTATGTCGCATGCGTCTTGCGCTATTTGAAAATAAAGTGTTTTTCTCGTCTGTACGCATCCAAGTATGTCGCATGCGTCTTGCGCTATATGAAAATAAAGTGTTTATCTCGTCAGTACGCATCCAAATAGGTCTTATGGTCGAACGCTATCTGAAAAAAAGTGTTTTTCTCGTCTGTACGCATCCAAGTATGTCGCATGCGTCTTGCGCTATTTGAAAATAAAGTGTTTATCTCGTCAGTACGCATCAAAATAGGTCTTATGGTCGGACGCTATCTGGAAAAAAGTGTTTTTCTCGTCTGTACGCATCCAAGTATGTCGCATGCGTCTTGCGCTATTTGAAAATAAAGTGTTTTTCTCGTCTGTACGCATCCAAGTATGTCGTATGCGACTTGTGCTATCTGGAAAAAAGTGTTTTTCTCGTCTGTACGCATCCAAGTATGTCGCATGCGTCTTGCGCTATTTGAAAATAAAGTGTTTATCTCGTCAGTACGCATCCAAATAGGTCTTATGGTCGGACGCTATCTGGAAAAAAGTGTTTTTCTCGTCTGTACGCATCCAAGTATGTCGCATGCGACTTGTTGCTATTGGAAATATAAGTGTTTTCTCGTCTGTACGCATCCAAGTATGTCGCATGCGTCTTGCGCTATTTGGAAATAAAGTGTTTTCTCGTCCTGTACGCATCCAAGTATGTCGCATGCGACTTGCGCTATTTGAAAAAAAGTGTTTATCTCGTCAGTACGCATCCAAATAGGTCTTATTGTTGGACGCTATCTTGGAAAAAAGTGTTTTTCTCGTCTGTACGCATCCAAGTATGTCGCATGCGTCTTGCGCTATTTGAAAATAAAGTGTTTTATCTCGTCTAGTACGCATCCAAGTAGGTCTAATGCGACTTGTGCTATCTGGAAAAAAGTGTTTTTCTCGTCTGTACGCATCCAAGTATGTCGCATGCGTCTTGCGCTATTTGAAAATAAAGTTTTATCTCGTCAGTACGCATCCAAATAGGTCTTATGGTCCGACGCTATCTGGAAAAAAAGTGTTTTTCTCGTCTGTACGCATCAAGTATGTCGCATGCGACTTGCGCTATTTGGAAAAAGTGTTTTTTCGTCTGTACGCATCCAAGTAGGTCGCATGCGTCTTGCGCTATCTGGAAAAAAGTGTTTATCTCGTCAGTACGCATCCAAGTATGTCGCATGCGTCTTGCGCTATTGAAAATAAAGTGTTTATCTCGTCAGTACGCATCCAAATAGGTCTTATGGTCCGGACGCTATCTGGAAAAAAGTGTTTTTCTCGTCTGTACGCATCAAGTATGTCGCATGCGTCTTGCGCTATTTGAAAATAAAGTGTTTTTCTCGTCTGTACGCATCCAAGTATGTCGAATGCGACTTGTGCTTTCTGGAAAAAAGTGTTTTTCTCGTCTGTACGCATCCAAGTATGTCGCATGCGTCTTGCGCTATTTGAAAATAAAGTGTTTATCTTGTCAGTACACATCCAAATAGGTCTTATGGTCGGAGCCGCTATCTGGAAAAAAGTGTTTTTCTCGTCTGTACGCATCCAAGTATGTCGCATGCGTCTTGCGCTATGAAAATAAAGTGTTTATCTCGTCAGTACGCATCCAAGTAGGTCGAATGCGACTTGTGCTATCTGGAAAAAGGGTGTTTTTCTCGTCTGTACGCATCCAAGTATGTCGCATGCGTCTTGCGCTATTGAAAATAAAGTGTTTATCTCGTCAGTACGCATCACAAATAGGTCTTATGGTCGGACGCTATCTGGAAAAAAGTGTTTTTCTCGTCTGTACGCATCCAAGTATGTCGCATGCGTCTTGCGCTATTTGAAAATAAAGTGTTTATCTCGTCGGTACGCATCCAAGTAGGCCGATGCGACTGGCTATCTGGAAAAAAGTGTTTTTCTCGTCTGTACGCATCCAAGTATGTCGCATGCGTCTTGCGCTATTTGAAAATAAAGTGTTTATCTCGTCAGTACGCATCCAAATAGGTCTTATGGTCGGACGCTATCTGGAAAAAAGTGTTTTTCTCGTCTGTACGCATCCAAGGTATGTCGCATGCGTCTTGCGCTATTGAAAATAAAGTGTTTATCTCGTCAGTACGCATCCAAATAGGTCTTATGGTCGGACGCTATCTGGAAAAAGTGTTTTTCTCGTCTGTACGCATCCAAGTATGTCGCATGCGTCTTGCGCTATTTGAAAATAAAGTGTTATCTCGTCTAGTACGCATCCAAATAGGTCTTATGGTCGGACGCTATCTGGAAAAAAGTGTTTTTCTCGTCTGTACGCATCCAAGTATGTCGCATGCGTCTTGCGCTATTTGAAAATAAAGTGTTTTTCTCGTCTGTACGCGCACCAAGTATGTCGCATGCGACTTGTGCTATCTGGAAAGTGTTTTCTCGTCTGTACGCATCAAATAGGTCTTATGGTCCGGCGCTATCTGGAAAAAGTGTTTTTCTCGTCTGTACGCATCCAAGTATGTCGCATGCGTCTTGCGCTATTGAAAATAAAGTGTTTATCTCGTCAGTACGCATCCAAAAATAGGTCTTATGGTCGGACGCTATCTGGAAAAAAGTGTTTTTCTCGTCTGTACGCATCCAAGTATGTCGCATGCGTCTTGCGCTATTTGAATATAGTGTTTTCTCGTCAGTACGCATCCAAGTAGGTCGATGCGACTTGTGCTATCTGGAAAAAAGTGTTTTTCTCGTCTGTACGCATCCAAGTATGTCGCATGCGTCTTGCGCTATTTGAAAATAAAGTGTTTATCTCGTCAGTACGCATCCAAATAGGTCTTATGGTCGGACGCTATCTGGAAAAAGTGTTTTCTCGTCTGTACGCATCCAAGTATGTCGCATGCGTCTTGCGCTATTTGAAAATAAAGTGTTTTCTCTCGTCAGTACGCATCCAAGTATGTCGATGCGACTTGTGCTATCTGGAAAAGTGTTTTTCTCGTCTGTACGCATCCAAGTATGTCGCATGCGTCTTGCGCTATTTGAAAATAAAGTGTTTATCTCGTCAGTACGCATCCAAATAGGTCTTATGGTCCGACGCTATCTGGAAAAAAAGTGTTTTTCTCGTCTGTACGCATCCAAGTATGTCGCATGCGTCTTGCGCTATTGAAAATAAAGTGTTTTCTCGTCAGTACGCATCCAATATGTCTTATGGTCGGACGCTATCTGGAAAAAAAGTGTTTTTCTCGTCTGTACGCATCCAGTATGTCGCATGCGTCTTGCGCTATTGAAAATAAAGTGTTTATCTCGTCAGTACGCATCCAAATAGGTCTTATGGTCGGACTGGCTATCTGGAAAAAGTGTTTTTCTCGTCTGTACGCATCCAAGTATGTCGCATGCGTCTTGCGCTATTTGAAAATAAAGTGTTTTTCTCGTCTGTACGCATCCAAGTATGTCGCATGCGCTTGTGGTATCTGGAAAAAGTGTTTTTCTCATCTGTACGCATCCAAATAGGTCTTATGGTGGCGCTATCTGGAAAAAAGTGTTTTTCTCGTCTGTACGCATCCAAGTATGTCGCATGCGACTGCGCTATTGAAAAAAAGTGTTTTCTCGTCTGTACGCATCCAAGTTTTCGCATGCATCTTGCGCTATTTGAAAATAAAGTGTTTATCTCGTCAGTACGCATCCAAATAGGTCTTATGGTCCGGACGCTATCTGGAAGAAAAGTGTTTTTCTCGTCTGTACGCATCCAAGTATGTCGCATGCGTCTTGCGCTATTTGAAAATAAAGTGTTTATCTCGTCGTACGCATCCAAGTATGTCGAATGCGACTTGTGCTTTCTGGAAAAAAGTGTTTTTCTCGTCTGTACGCATCAAGTATGTCGCATGCGTCTTGCGCTATTGAAAATAAAGTGTTTATCTCGTCTGTACGCATCCAAGTATGTCATGCGACTTGTGCTATCTGGAAAAAAGGTGTTTTTCTCGTCTGTACGCATCCAAGTATGTCGCATGCGTCTTGCGCTATTTGAAAATAAAGTGTTTATCTCGTCAGTACGCATCCAAATAGGTCTTATGGTCCGGCGCTATCTGGAAAAAAGTGTTTTCTCTCGTCTGTACGCATCCAAGTATGTCGCATGCGTCTTGCGCTATTTGAAAATAAAGTGTTTATCTCGTCAGTACGCATCCAAATAGGTCTTATGGTCGGACGCTATCTGGAAAAAAAGTGTTTTTCTCGTCTGTACGCATCCAAGTATGTCGCATGCGTCTTGCGCTATTTGAAAATAAAGTGTTTTTCTCGTCTGTACGCATCCAAGTATGTCGAATGCGACTTGTGCTATTTGGAAAAAAAGTGTTTTTCTCGTCTGTACGCATCCAAGTATGTCGCATGCGTCTTGCGCTATTTGAAAATAAAGTGTTTATCTCGTCAGTACGCATCCAAATAGGTCTTATGGTCGGACGCTATCTGGAAAAAAGTGTTTTTCTCGTCTGTACGCATCCAAGTATGTCGCATGCGTCTTGCGCTATTTGAAAATAAAGTGTTTATCTCGTCAGTACGCATCCAAATAGGTCTTATGGTCCGGTATATCTGGAAAAAAGGTGTTTTTCTCGTCTGTACGCATCCAAGTATGTCGCATGCGTCTTGCGCTATTTGAAAATAAAGTGTTTATCTCGTCAGTACGCATCCAAATAGGTCTTATGGTCGGACGCTATCTGGAAAAAAGTGTTTTTCTCGTCTGTACGCATCCAAGTATGTCGCATGCGTCTTGCGCTATTTGAAAATAAAGTGTTTTTCTCGTCTGTACGCATCCAAGTATGTCGAATGCGACTTGTGCTATCTGGAAAAAAAGTGTTTTTCTCGTCTGTACGCATCCAAGTATGTCGCATGCGACTTGCGCTATCTGGAAATAAAGTGTTTTCTCGTCTGTACGCATCCAAGTATGTCGTATGCGTCTTGCGCTATCTGGAAAAAAGTTTTCTCGTCTGTACGCATCCAAGTATGTCGCATGCGTCTTGCGCTATTGAAAATAAAGTGTTTATCTCGTCAGTACGCATCCAAATAGGTCTTATGGTCGGATGCTATCTGGAAAAAAAGTGTTTTTCTCGTCTGTACGCATCCAAGTATGTCGCATGCGTCTTGCGCTATTTGAAAATAAAGTGTTTATCTCGTCAGTACGCATCCAAATAGGTCTTATGGTCGGACGCTATCTGGAAAAAAAGTGTTTTTCTCGTCTGTACGCATCCAAGTATGTCGCATGCGTCTTGCGCTATTTGAAAATAAAGTGTTTTTCTCGTCTGTACGCATCCAAGTATGTCGCATGCGTCTTGCGCTATTTGAAATAAAGTGTTTTCTCGTCAGTACGCATCCAAATAGGTCTTATGGTCGGACGCTATCTGGAAAAAAGTGTTTTTCTCGTCTGTACGCATCCAAGTATGTCGCATGCGTCTTGCGCTATTTGAAAATAAAGTGTTTATCTCGTCAGTACGCATCCAAGTAGGTCTTATGGTCGGACGCTATCTGGAAAAAAAGTGTTTTTCTCGTCTGTACGCATCCAAGTATGTCGCATGCGTCTTGCGCTATTGAAAATAAAGTGTTTATCTCGTCAGTACGCATCCAAATAGGTCTTATGGTCGGACGCTATCTGGAAAAAAGTGTTTTTCTCGTCTGTACGCATCCAAGTATGTCGCATGCGTCTTGCGCTATTTGAAAATAAAGTGTTTATCTCGTCAGTACGCATCCAAGTATGTCGTATGGCGACTTGTGCTATCTGGAAAAAGTGTTTTTCTCGTCTGTACGCATCAAGTATGTCGCATGCGTCTTGCGCTTTTCTGGAAAAAGTGTTTTTTCTCGTCTGTACGCATCCAAGTATGTCGCATGCGTCTTGCGCTATTTGAAAATAAAGTGTTTTTCTCGTCCAGTACGCATCCAAGTATGTCTTATGCCGACTTGTGCTATCTGGAAAAAAGGGTGTTTTTTCTCGTCTGTACGCATCCAAGTATGTCGCATGCGTCTTGCGCTATTTGAAAATAAAGTGTTTATCTCGTCAGTACGCATCCAAGTGGTCTAATGCGACTTGTGCTATCTGGAAAAAAGGTGTTTTTCTCGTCTGTACGCATCCAAGTATGTCGCATGCGTCTTGCGCTATTTGAAAATAAAGTGTTTTATCTCGTCAGTACCGCATCCAAGTAGGTCTTATGGTCGGACGCTATCTGGAAAAAAGTGTTTTTCTCGTCTACGCATCCAAGTATGTCGCATGCGTCTTGCGCTATTTGAAAATAAAGTGTTTATCTCGTCAGTACGCATCCAAATAGGTCTTATGGTCGGACGCTATCTGGAAAAAAAGTGTTTTTCTCGTCTGTACGCATCCAAGTATGTCGCATGCGTCTTGCGCTATTTGAAAATAAAGTGTTTTTCTCGTCTGTACGCATCCAAGTATGTCGAATGCGACTTGTGCTATCTGGAGAAAAGTGTTTTTCTCGTCTGTACGCATCAAGTATGTCGCATGCGTCTTGCGCTATTTGAAAATAAAGTCTTTATCTCGTCAGTACACATCCAAATAGGTCTTATGGTCGGACGCTATCTGGAAAATTGTGTTTTTCTCTGTACGCATCCAAGTATGTCGCATGCGTCTTGCGCTATTTGAAAATAAAGTGTTTTTCTCGTCAGTACGCATCCAAATAGGTCTTATGGTCGGACGCTATCTGGAAAAAGTGTTTTTCTCGTCTGTACGCATCCAAGTATGTCGCATCTGCGCTTTTGAAGTGTTTTTCTCGTCTGTACGCATCCAAGTATGTCGCATGCGTCTTGCGCTATTGAAAATAAAGTGTTTTCTCGTCGTACGCATCCAAGTATGTCGAATGCGACTTGTGCTTTCTGGAAAAAAAGTGTTTTTCTCGTCTGTACGCATCCAAGTATGTCGCATGCGTCTTGCGCTATTTGAAAATAAAGTGTTTATCTCGTCAGTACGCATCCAAATAGGTCTTATGGTCGGACGCTATCTGGAAAAAAGTGTTTTTCTCGTCTGTACGCATCCAGGTATGTCGCATGCGACTTGCGCTATTGAAAATAAAGTGTTTTCTCGTCAGTACGCATCCAAGTATGTCGCATGCGTCTTGCGCTATTTGAAAATAAAGTGTTTATCTCGTCAGTACGCATCCAAATAGGTTTTATGGTCCGGACGCTATCTGGAAAAAAGTGTTTTTCTCGTCTGTACGCATCCAAGTATGTCGCTTGCGTCTTGCGCTATTTGAAAATAAAGTGTTTATCTCATCAGTACGCATCCAATATGTCGAATGCGACTTGTGCTATCTGGAAAAAAAGTGTTTTTCTCGTCTGTACGCATCCAAGTATGTCGCATGCGACTTGCGCTATATGAAAATAAAGTGTTTTCTCGTCAGTACGCATCCAAGTATGTCGCATGCGTCTTGCGCTATTTGAAATAAAGTGTTTTTCTCGTCAGTACGCATCCAAATAGGTCTTATGGTCGGACGCTATCTGGAAAAAAGTGTTTTTCTCGTCTGTACGCATCCAAGTATGTCGCATGCGTCTTGCGCTATTTGGAAATAAAGTGTTTTCTCGTCAGTACGCATCCAAGTATGTCGTATGCGACTTGTGCTATCTGGAAAAAAGTGTTTTTCTCGTCTGTACGCATCCAAGTATGTCGCATGCGTCTTGCGCTATCTGAAAAAAGTGTTTTTCTCGTCGTCGCATAGGCGCGCTATTGAAAATAAAGTGTTTATCTCGTCGGTACGCATCCAAGTAGGTCTTATGCGACTTGGCTATCTGGAAAAAAGTGTTTTTCTCGTCTGTACGCATCCAAGTATGTCGCATGCGTCTTGCGCTATTTGAAAATAAAGTGTTTATCTCGTCAGTACGCATCCAAATAGGTCGAATGCGACTTGTGCTATCTGGAAAAAAGTGTTTTTCTCGTCTGTACGCATCCAAGTATGTCGCATGCGTCTTGCGCTATATGAAAATAAAGTGTTTATCTCGTCAGTACGCATCCAAGTAGGTCTTATGGTCGGACGCTATCTGGAAAAAAGTGTTTTTCTCGTCTGTACGCATCCAAGTATGTCGCATGCGTCTTGCGCTATTTGAAAATAAAGTGTTTATCTCGTCAGTACGCATCCAAATAGGTCTTATGGTCGGACGCTATCTGGAAAAAGTGTTTTTCTCGTCTGTACGCATCCAAGTATGTCGCATGCGTCTTGCGCTATTTGAAAATAAAGTTTGTTTTCTCGTCTGTACGCATCCAAGTATGCCGAATGCGACTTGGCTTCTGGAAAAAAGTGTTTTTCTCGTCTGTACGCATCCAAGTATGTCGCATGCGTCTTGCGCTATATGAAAATAAAGTGTTTATCTCGTCAGTACGCATCCAAATAGGTCTTATGGTCGGACCTATCTGGAAAAAAAGTGTTTTTCTCGTCTGTACGCATCCAAGTATGTCGCATGCGTCTTGCGCTATTTGAAAATAAAGTGTTTATCTCGTCAGTACGCATCCAAATAGGTCTTATGGGTCGGACGCTATCTGGAAAAAAGTGTTTTTCTCGTCTGTACGCATCCAAGTATGTCGCATGCGTCTTGCGCTATTTGAAAATAAAGTGTTTATCTCGTCAGTACGCATCCAAGTATGTCGGGTGACTTGTGCTATCTGGAAAAAGTGTTTTTCTCGTCT
Organism: Camponotus fellah; assembly: GCA_030586385.1. Lineage (NCBI taxonomy): Eukaryota > Metazoa > Arthropoda > Insecta > Hymenoptera > Formicidae > Camponotus > Camponotus fellah. The sequence goes on along the minus strand of JAPIVC010000011.1, from coordinate 5,932 downwards.
GTACGCATCAAGTATGTCGCATGCGTCTTGCGTATTTGAAAATAAAGTGTTTTCTCGTCTGTACGCATCCAATTATGTCGTATGCTTGCTTGAAAAAAGTTTTTCTCTCGTACGCATCCAGTATGTCCGAATGCGACTTGTGCTATCTGGAAAAAAGTGTTTTTCTCGTCTGTACGCATCCAAGTATGTCGCATGCGTCTTGCGCTATTTGAAAATAAAGTGTTTATCTTCGTCAGTACGCATCCAAATAGGTCTTATGGTCGGACGCTATCTGGAAAAAAGTGTTTTTCTCGTCTGTACGCATCCAAGTATGTCGCCTGCGTCTTGCGCTATTTGAAAATAAAGTGTTTTATCTCGTCAGTACGCATCTCAAATGGGTCTCTATGGTCCGACGCTATCTGGAAAAAAGTGTTTTTCTCGTCTGTACGCATCCAAGTATGTCGCATGCGTCTTGCGCTATTTGAAAATAAAGTGTTTATCTCGTCAGTACGCATCCAAGTATGTCGTGGACTTGTGCTATCTGGAAAAAAAGTGTTTTTCTCGTCTGTACGCATCCAAGTATGTCGCATGCGTCTTGCGCTATATGAAAATAAAGTGTTTATCTCGTCAGTACGCATCCAAATAGGTCTTATGGTCGGACGCTATCTGGAAAAAAGTGTTTTTCTCGTCTGTACGCATCATTTTCGCATCTTGCCTTTTGAAATATTTTTCTCGTCGTACGCATCCAAGTATGTCGCATGCGTCTTGCGCTATTTGAAAATAAAGTGTTTATCTCGTCAGTACGCATCCAAGTATGTCGAATGCGACTTGTGCTATCTGGAAAAAAGTGTTTTTCTCATCTGTACGCATCCAGTATGTCGCATGCGTCTTGCGCTATATGAAAATAAAGTGTTTATCTCGTCCGGTACCATCAAATAGGTCTTATGGTCGGACGCTATCTGGAAAAAAGTGTTTTTCTCGTCTGTACGCATCCAAGTATGTCGCATGCGACTTGCGCTATTGAAAATAAAGTGTTTTCTCGTCAGTACGCATCCAAGTATGTCGCATGCGTCTTGCGCTTTATAATCTCGTCGTACGCATCCAAATAGGTCTTATGGTCGGACGCTATCTGGAAAAAAGTGTTTTTCTCGTCTGTACGCATCCAAGTATGTCCGCATGCGTCTTGCGCTATTTGAAAATAAAGTGTTTTCTCGTCAGTACGCATCCAAGTATGTCGAATGCGACTAGTGCTATCTGGAAAAAAGTGTTTTTCTCGTCTGTACGCATCCAAGTATGTCGCATGCGACTTGCGCTATTTGAAAAAAGTGTTTTCTCGTCAGTACGCATCCAGTGTGTCGCATGCATCTTGCGCTATATGAAAATAAAGTGTTTTTCTCGTCAGTACACATCCAAATAGGTCTTATGGTCGGACGCTATCTGGAAGAAAAGTGTTTTTCTCGTCTGTACGCCCCAAGTATGTCGCATGCGTCTTGCGCTATTTGAAAATAAAGTGTTTTATCTCGTCAGTACGCATCCAAGTATGTCGAATGCGACTTGTGCTATCTGGAAAAAAGTGTTTTTCTCGTCTGTACGCATCCAAGTATGTCGCATGCGTCTTGCGCTATTTGAAAATATAGTGTTTATCTCGTCAGTACGCATCCCAATTAGGTCTTATGGTCGGACGCTATCTGGAAAAAAGTGTTTTTCTCGTCTGTACGCATCCAAGTATGTCGCATGCGTCTTGCGCTATTGAAAATAAAGTGTTTATCTCGTCAGTACGCATCCAAATAGGTCTTATGGTCGGACTATCTGGAAAAAAGTGTTTTTCTCGTCTGTACGCATCAAGTATGTCGCATGCGTCTTGCGCTATTTGAAAATAAAGTGTTTATTCTCGTCTGTACGCATCCAAGTATGCCTAATGCGACTTGTGCTATCTGGAAAAAAGTGTTTTTCTCGTCTGTACGCATCAAGTATGTCGCATGCGTCTTGCGCTATTTGAAAATAAAGTGTTTATCTCGTCAGTACGCATCCAAATAGGTCTTATGGTCGGACGCTATCTGGAAAAAGTGTTTTTCTCGTCTGTACGCATCCAAGTATGTCGCATGCATCTTGCGCTATTTGAAAATAAAGTGTTTTTCTCGTCTGTACGCATCCAAGTATGTCGAATGCGACTTGTGCTATCTGGAAAAAAGTGTTTTTCTCGTCTGTACGCATCCAAGTATGTCGCATGCGTCTTGCGCTATTTGAAAATAAAGTGTTTATCTCGTCAGTACACATCCAAATAGGTCTTATGGTCCAGACGCTATCTGGAAAAAAGTGTTTTTCTCGTCTGTACGCATCCAAGTTGTCGCCTCCGGTTTTTAAGTTTCTCGTCGCCTCCAAGTATGTCGCATGCGTCTTGCGCTATTTGAAAATAAAGTGTTTATCTCGTCAGTACGCATCCAAATAGGTCTTATGGTCGGACGCTATCTGGAAAAAAGTGTTTTTCTCGTCTGTACGCATCAAGTATGTCGCTGCGTCTTGCGCTATTTGAAAATAAAGTGTTTATCTCGTCAGTACGCATCCAAATAGGTCTTATGGTCGGACGCTATCTGGAAGAAAAGTGTTTTTCTCGTCTGTACGCATCCAAGTATGTCGCATGCGTCTTGCGCTATTTGAAAATAAAGTGTTTTCCTCGTCTGTACGCATCCAAGTATGCCGAATGCGACTTGTGCTTTCTGGAGAAAAAGTTTTTCTCGTCTGTACGCATCCAAGTATGTCGCATGCGTCTTGCGCTATATGAAAATAAAGTGTTTATCTTGTCAGTACGCATCCAAATAGGTCTTATGGTCGGAAGCTATCTGGAAAAAAAGTGTTTTTCTCGTCTGTACGCATCCAAGTATGTCGCATGCGTCTTGCGCTATTTGAAAATAAAGTGTTTATCTCGTCAGTACGCATCCAAATAGTTCTTATCGGTCCGGACGCTATCTGGAAAAAGTGTTTTTCTCGTCTGTACGCATCCAAGTATGTCGCATGCGTCTTGCGCTATTTGAAAATAAAGTGTTTATCTCGTCAGTACGCATCAAATAGGTCTTATGGTCGGACTATCGGAAAAAAGTGTTTTTCTCGTCTGTACGCATCCAAGTATGTCGCATGCGTCTTGCGCTATTTGAAAATAAAGTGTTTTTCTCGTCTGTACGCATCCAAGTATGTCGAATGCGCTTGTGCTATCTGGAAAAAAAGTGTTTTTTTCGTCTGTACGCATCCAAATAGGTCTTATTGTCGGACGATATCTGAAAAAAAAAGTGTTTTACTCGTCTGTACGCATCCAAGTTGTCGCATGCGTCTTGCGCTATTGAAAATAAAGTGTTTATCTCGTCAGTACGCATCCAAATAGGTCTTATGGTCCGACGCTATCTGGAAAAAAAGTGTTTTTCTCGTCTGTACGCATCCAAGTATGTCGCATGCGTCTTGCGCTATTTGAAAATAAAGTGTTTATCTCGTCAGTACGCATCCAAGTATGTCGTATGGCGACTTGTGCTATCTGGAAAAAAAGTGTTTTTCTCGTCTGTACGCATCCAAGTATGTCGCATGCGTCTTGCGCTATATGAAAATAAAGTGTTTATCGTCGTCAGTACGCATCCAAATAGGTCTTATGGTCGGACGCTATCTGGAAAAAAGTGTTTTTCTCGTCTGTACGCATCCAAGTATGTCGCATGCGTCTTGCGCTATTGAAAATAAAGTGTTTATCTCGTCAGTACGCATCAAATATGGTCTTATGGTCGGACGCTATCTGGAAAAAAGTGTTTTTCTCGTCTGTACGCATCCAAGTATGTCGCATGCGTCTTGCGCTATTTGAAAATAAAGTGTTTATCTCGTCTGTACGCATCCAAGTATGCCGAATGCGACTTGTGCTTTCTGGAAAAAAAGTGTTTTTTCTCGTCTGTACGCATCCAAGTATGTCGCATGCGTCTTGCGCTATTTGAAAATAAAGTGTTTTTCTCGTCAGTACGCATCCAAATAGGTCGAATGCGACTTGTGCTATCTGGAAAAAGTGTTTTTCTCGTCTGTACGCATCCAAGTATGTCGCATGCGTCTTGCGCTATTTGAAAATAAAGTGTTTATCTCGTCAGTACGCATCCAAATAGGTCTTATGGTCGGACGCTATCTGGAAAAAAGTGTTTTCTCGTCTGTACGCATCCAAGTATGTCGCATGAGTCTTGCGCTATTTGAAAATAAAGTGTTTATCTCGTCAGTACGCATCCAAATAGGTCTTATGGTCGGACGCTATCTGGAAAAAAGGTGTTTTTTCTCGTCTGTACGCATCCAAGTATGTCGCATGCGTCTTGCGCTATTTGAAAATAAAGTGTTTTTCTCGTCAGTACGCATCCAAGTAGGTCGAATGCGACTTGTGCTATCTGGAAAAAAAGTGTTTTTCTCGTCTGTACGCATCCAAGTATGTCGCATGCGTCTTGCGCTATTTGAAAATAAAGTGTTTATCTCGTCAGTACGCATCCAAATAGGTCTTATGGTTGGACGCTATCTGGAAAAAAAGTGTTTTTCTCGTCTGTACGCATCCAAGTATGTCGCATGCGTCTTGCGCTATCTTGGAAATAAAGTGTTTATCTCGTCTAGTACGCATCCAAGTATGTCGCATGCGTCTTGCGCTATTTGAAAAAAAAGTGTTTATCTCGTCAGTACGCATCCAAATAGGTTTTATGGTCGGACGCTATCTTGGAAAAAAAAGTGTTTTTCTCGTCTGTACGCATCCAAGTATGTCGCATGCGTCTTGCGCTATTTGAAAATAAAGTGTTTATCTCGTCAGTACGCATCCAAGTATGTCGAATGCGACTTGTGCTATCTGGAAAAAAAGTGTTTTTCTCGTCTGTACGCATCCAAGTATGTCGCATGCGACATTCGCTATTTGAAAATAAAGTGTTTATCTCGTCAGTACGCATCCAAGTGTGTCGCATGCGTCTTGCGCTATTTGAAAATAAAGTGTTTTTCTCGTCAGTACGCATCCAAATAGGTCTTATGGTCGGACGCTATCTGGAAGAAAAGTGTTTTTCTCGTCTGTACGCATCCAAGTATGTCGCATGCGTCTTGCGCTATTTGAAAATAAAGTGTTTATCTCGTCAAGTACGCATCCAAGAAGTATGTCGAATGCGACTTGTGCTATCTGGAAAAAAAGTGTTTTTCTCGTCTGTACGCATCCAAGTATGTCGCATGCGTCTTGCGCTATTTGAAAATAAAGTGTTTATCTCGTCAGTACGCATCCAAATAGGTCTTATGGTCGGACGCTATCTGGGGAAAAAAGTGTTTTTCTCGTCTGTACGCATCAAGTATGTCGCATGCGTCTTGCGCTATATGAAAAATAAAGTGTTTATCTCGTCAGTACGCATCCAAATAGGTCTTATGGTCGGACGCTATCTGGAAAAAAGTGTTTTTCTCGTCTGTACGCATCAAAGTATGTCGCATGCGTCTTGCGCTATTTGAAAATAAAGTGTTTATTTCGTCAGTACGCATCCAAATATGTCTTATGCGACTTGTGCTTTCTGGAAAAAAGTGTTTTTCTCGTCTGTACGCATCAAAGTATGTCGCATGCGTCTTGCGCTATTTGAAAATAAAGTGTTTATCTCGTCTGTACGCATCCAAGTATGTAATGCGCTTTATCTGGGAAAAAGTGTTTTTCTCGTCTGTACGCATCCAAGTATGTCGCATGCGTCTTGCGCTATTTGAAAATAAAGTGTTTATCTCGTCAGTACGCATCCAAATAGGTCTTATGGTCGGACGCTATCTGGAAAAATGTTTTTTCTCGTCTGTACGCATCCAAGTATGTCGCATGCGTCTTGCGCTATTTGAAAATAAAGTGTTTATCTCGTCAGTACGCATCCAAGTATGTCGAATGCGACTTGTGCTATCTGGAAAAAGTGTTTTTCTCGTCTGTACGCAACCAAGTATGTCGCATGCGTCT
>JAPIVC010000003.1:372500-490512 GCA_030586385.1 Camponotus fellah | reverse complement strand
AGTTGGACATTAATATTTCTTTATTTTTTAGTTTTCAGTTTAGTTAGAAATTTTTTAAATTCATTGTAACATAAATGTGAAATAAACACAAATTAAAGGTGAAAAAAATAAAAAGTCAAATAAAAAGTGAAATGCTAAAAGAAATAATGATTAAAATTAGCGGCAAATTTGTAAAAAATAGTAAAATGAATTTAATTCAATAATTGAGAAACATGAATCACTATTACTATCAGATTATTGAACATGCATGCATTAATTGTACATGCAACTACTTTGTTTTATATTCTAATTTTAACAATCTATGTATCTCATACATATATATTGTTCGCGAATGAATGCTTGGTCGTTGGAGGCGCGCGACAGATAATTTTATATAGGACACCACACTGTTGAAATGGAGACGACTCACGACACGTATATTTTTTTTTGTATTTTTTAAGAGTTTTTATTTTGAAGACAGATTAATATATATATATATACAATTATTCTAGAATTGAGTCCTCAGACTGCTGGAGCAACGAAGCGATTATCGCGAGCGGTTTCAACTGAGAGCGAGCGTTTATTATAAGCGGTTTGACAAGCGGCGTAAAGTTCGAGACTCGAAAAGTGCACGACTTCCACCGGTCCTCACGCGGTGCCCATTATATATTGCTCGCAATTTTGGGCCCGTGGCGACGTGGGCCAATTAATTTCAAATATTAGCGGTGACCTCAGGGCGCCACGCATTATTGGCCGCCGATGAGGTATGTCGTCGATTTTGTAGCGGTTGACATGCGCGTGATCTTTTTTGATCAGCTGATTGGCAATCAGCTGATCGTGACGTATGGGCGCGCATGCTCATATGTTTTGCTAACGTTGCCGGCGGTTGGCATTGTTTTGCCAAATGTTTAGAAAGTTCGGCGCAAAAAATGTAAGATAACTCGAACGTTCGAGTTTTTCTGATATGTCGAAGGCTCGAGAAAGTTCTTGATGCCCGTTAAATTCAAATTTTAAAATGTGTTACATTGCAGAATGCGGATTTCAGCGACGCGAATTAAAATATCGAGGAAATTAATTATGGATTTCGAACATATATGTATATTTTTTTTCGTAATGACACATGATAAGGCAAAAATCGAAATACAATTCATTGCAACATTAAATAATATATAAAAAGCAACTGCACACAGTCGTATTCATCTCGTTTTCGCATTTCTTCTTCCTTTTTAAAATTTATATTTTGATTTTTTGAAGATCTAGCCAAGTTTTGCACCGTTTATTGAATTGCTCGTCATCATGATGAGATTGATTGCAATCGCATATCTGTTCTCGTTTTATAAATATCTTAATGCGGAAAATGTAACATCCAAGCCGAGCTTATAAGGAAAATAATGCGAACTAGCTGGATTCAATTAAATAACACCAAATTCAATCCCGATACTGTTCTCAACACGATAAGTGTATCTTTTTGGTTCATTAAAGCAAGATTTAAAGTTTTCATTATTTTAATTTGCTAAATTTATTCAATGTTGTCAAAAATTGCTCGAAAACTCTTGTGCATGATTGATGCTCTTTTTCAAAACCAAAATATTTTACAAAATTATATTGTTGTGTCTATAAAAAAGAAACATAAATTCTATAGTCGGTTTTTTTGTAGTCTTATTTAAAATTATCGTAGTACAGTCTAAAAATATTATATATTTCATTGGCCATATGAAATTTTCGGACCACTTACGATCATACTTAAGAAAATTTTAAAAATAATAGACTAAATCGTAATATTTGACTTGTTTTTTTTTTTATTTCTTATATAGGCTATTTTATTCAATTTAATATTCAGTTAATATCATTTAATTCTATTATACATTTTTTAAATTTAAAATACAATAATATGTGAAATAAATATTAACATATTGTATATACCCCTTACTATTATTACTCTGACGCTTGTTATGTAATGTTTATGTAATTTTAAGCAATTAAAAATAAATACATAATTATATATATATTGCAATTGTGAAATAATTATTACAATTATTATTCAATTGCGAAAAAAAAAACGAATAACAATGTATAATTCTCTAAAAAATTTCTCTTTAAAATTATTTTAAAATTATTAATTGATATTAATACTTTGTCATATAAAAAAGTTTGTTCTACAATTTTTGATAATTATAAATTCCAGTGTAATTAAATCATTAATGTCTATTCAATTGTTTTAGATTTCATAATTATTTATTATTTTATATAATTTATTTTCATAAAATTATAGATATTGGCACTTCAGGTTTAATCCAAAAATTCCCTATTATTTAGAAAATAAATATGCGAATGTATCTGTTGGGTATATTGCGCCTTCTGACAGGTGCTGAGCACCACTGATTCTTAGAATATATGATTCTTAGAATGTACGTTTCTTAGAAATCGCGCTGGCCGGCTTATCTTTTAGCCAAGGGCATCTACACCGGATGCAGTTCGGAGAATCGCCCGAACGACTGCACACGGCACAGGAAATCTGTGTGAAGTTAGCACTTTTTGAATTTTATATTTTTATTAATTGTGCTGCATTGTGCTACGTTTGTGCTGATTTGTGCCGCAAACCGCAACTCAATAACTTGAACCATATTCGAAAAAATAAAAAAAAAAAAATTACTAGCCCCGCACTTTGTTCCAATTGAGTTCAATTTTTTTTAATAAATTGGCATAAGTTTGTGCCGTCTTGTGCCGTAAAGCAAACTTTGATATCTTATTCCATTTAACTAAAAAAAATTCATATCAAAGATATATGAAAAAAAATAATACACAAAAAAACTAATGATCTGACGGCATTTTGTCATTAGGAAAAGTTGTTGTACTTGTCTAGCACAATCTGGCACAAGAGAAAAAAAATTAAAAATGTTAAATTTTTTTTCACCCCCACCCTTTTTTAATTGATATTTAATCAAACTTAATAATTATCTATATTTTTTAATTTGTTTATTCTTTCTAATTATGAGGACAATATAACACAATAGAAATTCAATTAATGCTATAAAAAATGATTTATGTAGTATTATTGTTTTTAACTTTACGAATTTTTTGTAGCTAAATGGAATAAGATAACAAAGTTTGCTTTACGGCACAAGACGGCACTTATGCCAATTTATTAAAAAAAATTGAACTCGATTGGAACAAAGTGCGGGGCTAGTAATTTTTTTTTTTTTAATTTTCTCGAATATGGTTCAAGTTATTGAATTGCGGTTTGCGGCACAAATCAGCACAAACGTAGCACAATGCAGCACAATTAATAAAAATATAAAATTCAAAAAGTGCGAGGTTAACTTCACACAGGTGCACAGGAGTAGGAGAAGATATAAAAGGCCGACTGAGAGGGGAGCGGTGCACTTGGACACAGTACAATTGGACACGGTTCAATTGGACACGAAATTTTGGACATCGTTCTTTTGGACACCGTTCATTTAGACACAGTTCATTTGGACACCGTTCAGTTGGACACCGTTCAATTGGACACCGTTCAGTTGGACACAGGAATAAGCAACCTGTTCAGATGGACACAGAAAGATGCAATCTGTTCAGATGGACACAGGAATAAGCAACCTGTTCAGATGGACACAGAAAGATGCAACCTGTTCAGATGGACACAGAAAAATGCAACTTGTTCAGATGGACACAGGAACATGCAACCTGTGCACACGGAGGCCTTCGGCCCCCCCTCCCGCACCCACCCCGTCCCCCTCGCTTCGCGTGCAAAATTGTATTTGATGCAAAGTTGGTGCGCTATCGGGTTGGTGCGCTATCGGGTTGGTGCGCTATCGGATTGGTGCGCTATTGGGACGTGAGCTATCGGGAATTGTGTTCAATTTTTCGTGCGCTAACATAATCCGCTCCCAACTAAACAGGTTGCTTATTCCTGTGTCCATCTGAACAGGTTGCTTATTCCTGTGTCCATCTGAACAGGTTGCATGTTTCTGTGTCCATCTGAACAGGTTGCATCTTTCTGTGTCCATCTGAACAGGTTGCTTATTCCTGTGTCCATCTGAACAGGTTGCATTTTTCTGTGTCCATCTGAACAGGTTGCTTATTCCTGTGTCCATCTGAACAGGTTGCATCTTTCTGTGTCCATCTGAACAGGTTGCTTATTCCTGTGTCCATCTGAACAAGTTGCATTTTTCTGTGTCCATCTGAACAGGTTGCTTATTCCTGTGTCCATCTGAACAGGTTGCATGTTTCTGTGTCCATCTGAACAGGTTGCATGTTTCTGTGTCCATCTGAACAGATTGCATCTTTCTGTGTCCATCTCAACAGGTTGCTTATTCCTGTGTCCAACTGAACGGTGTCCAATTGAACGGTGTCCAACTGAACGGTGTCCAAATGAACGGTGTCCAAAATTTCGTGTCCAATTGAACCGTGTCCATTTGCAACGTGTCCAATTGTACTGTGTCCAAGTGCATCGCTCCTATTTTGCTTTTCGAAAATTTTTAAAATTCATCAGATAACACATATAATTATATACATATATTTTATAATTTACATATGTGTTAAATATTTAGAATTGCTTATTTAACATATTATAATAATGATTGAATTATACATGAATTCGCGATCTTAATTTATTTTTAAAAATACTAGCACATAAAGATGTTGTAAAATAGGGGTAATATACGAAGATATTATATGAAAAGATTATAGAATAAATCATGTAATAAATGTAGTAAATAAATCTTTTTTTTACATTTTAGCTTATGTATTGGCGGATCAAAAGTATGATGTTTGGTTGGGAAATTTTCGTGGTAATACCTATTCTAGAGCGCATATTTCCCTATCGCCGTCAGACTCAAAATTTTAGGATTTCAGGTATTTAGATAAAATAATGCTTTGGAAATGACGTAACAATATTTAATTTAATTCGATATCAAAAGCAATTTGATCTATATATCTACTTATTTCATTAATCATATGTAACAGTCATTTAAAAATATTATTTATCTCGAGATATCCTCTATACAGGGTGATTCAAAATAACCCCTGTGTTCCTGAAATGACATATTATTGAGTCAATTCTAAGATGATTTTTCCTTTTGCAAAATTTCGTCCGAAGCTTAGTTTTCGAATTATTAAAGAAAGTAGTTAACGCATGACAGGTCGAGTACAAGAGGCAGGCAGGGGTGACACAACTCACCATCAGGCGCGGGCGCTTACGCGGGGCGCCTGCTGCGATCAGCTGGTCGCTGCACATATAGACACATATGCGAACACATACATTCTCTCTCTCTCTCTCTCTCTCTCTCTCTCTCTCTCTCTCTCTCTCTCTCTCTCTCTCTCTCATTTGCTTATTTGAAGTTATTATTGCTCTTACTAAAATTATTATTTATTTTTTATTGTTACACATTTTCACTTAAATTATTTTCTTATTCTATTGTACTTTTTTTTTTTTTTTTTTTTTAGAGAGATGGGAAAATGCATTTTATGCATATTCACCGGGCGATCCGGTGAGTTATGTGGGACTCGAGTACCAAGTCGAATTATCAACTCGGTACTCCTTACCACTAAAAACCCCTCTCTTTCGCTAATTTTCTCTACCACTGTTTATTTGACATCCCGAAATTTGTTTTCACACAATACCAAAGAATAGTTATTATTACTTTGTTCGACGTATTGTTGTAATTTTAGTAAATTTTCCAATAGATCGTACTTTTACTCAAGTTGAACGTAGATATCACGTTCTAAAGAACAGAAATCCACAAATAATTAATAGAAAATTCTTTTTTCTTTTATAAACTGTATTCTTTTATAAACTTCAACATAATCACATTCATTCACTCACTCGATAAGACGAGAAATTTATCAATGACTCTCTCACTAATCAATCACTATCGAATAATCACTGTTGGCCATTAAAAATCACTCGATTAAAGAAAAACACAACGTTATTACGACGTGACGACGCGACAACGCGACGATATTTACCCGGCGACAGCAAACAGTTTTTGGTTAGGCTAGGTTGCGGTAGGTTAAGGTACTAACAGCGCTGTCGAACGTGAACATGTGCTTGATTGAAGACGCGACAATTTAGCGTATAATATTATCATATGACATTTATACATCGTATGAGATTTGTTTTAAAATTAATTAGAATAAATAAATGTTTAATACTTTCACTGTTAATGTTAAATATTATTTATTATTAATATTAAATATTATTATTAAATATTCTTAAATATTATTATTAACATTAAATATTTATTTATTATTATTAAATAGTATTATATTATTAATATTAAATATTTATTTATTATTATTAAATATTATTATTAACATTAAATTTATTTACTTAGTATTATTAAATATTTATTAAACTGTTGAAAATCAATAATAATATGAAAATAATATGAAAAAATATCATTAAATTCTGGCGTTTCAATCTCTCTTGGCTTTTTCTTATGGTTTTAAAAACAAATTCAGAGCGACCAATATTTCTGAACATTTGGAACATCTTCTTACGTTTTTAAAACCATAAGAAAAAGCCAAGAGAGATTGAAACGCCAGACTTTAATGATATTTTTTCATATTATTTTCATATTACTATTGATTTTCAATCAGATGATTTAATAAATATTTAATAATAATAAATATTTAATAATAATAAATTTAATATTAATAATAATATTTAATAATAAGAAATAAATATTTAATATTAATAACACTATTTAATAATAATAAATAAATATTTAATGTTAATAATAATATTTAAGAATATTTAATAATAATATTTAGTATTAATAATAAATAATATTTAACATTAACAGTGAAAATATTAAACATTTATTTATTCTAATTAATTTTAAAACAGATATCATACAATGTATAAATATCATATGATAATAATATTATACGCTAAATTGGCGCGTCTTCAATCAAGCACATGTTCATGTTCGAGCGCTGTTAGTACCTTAACCTACCGCAACCTAGAATAACCAAAAACAGTTTGCTGTCGCCGGGTAAATATCGTCACGTTGTCGCGTCGTCACGTCGTGTAATAACGTGTATCTTTCTTTAATCGAATGATTTTTAATGGCCAACAGTGATTATTCGACAGTGATTTATAGTGATTAGTGATAGAGTCATTGGTAAATTTCTCGTCTTATCGAGTAAGTGAATGAATGTGATTATGTTGAAGTTTATAAAAGAATACAGTTTATAAAAGAAAAAAGAATTTTCGATTAATTATTTAGTGTGGATCTCTGTTCTTTAAAACGTGATATCTACGTTCAATTTGAATAAAAGTACGATCTATTGGAAAATTCATTTCTCAAGAAATTACAGCAATACATCGAACAAGGTAATAATAACTATTCTTTGGTGTTGTGTGAAACAAATTTCGGAATGTCAAATAAACAGTGTTAGAGAAAATTAGCGAAAGGGAGGGGTTTTTAGTGGGTAGGAAGTACCGAGTTGGTAATTCGACTTGGTACTCAGTCCCCACATAACTCACCGGATCGCCCGGTGAGTATGCATAACATACATTTTCCCCTCTCGTAAAAAAAAAAAAAAAAACGGTACAATAGAATAAGAAAATAATTTAAGTGAAAATGTGTAACAATAAAAAATAAATAATAATTTTAGTAAGAACAATAATAACTTCAAATAAGCAAATGAGAGAGAGAAGAGAGAGAGAGAGAAGAGAATGAGAATTATGTATTCGCATGTGTGTGTATGTACCGACCAGCTGATCGCAGCGATCGCCCCGCGTAAGCACCCGCGTCTGACTGTGACTCGCGCCACCCTTGCCTGCCTCTTGTATCCGACCCGTTATAAGTTAATTACTTCTTTTAATAATTCGAAAACTAAGCGTCAAAAAAATTGAGGTGGCCTTCACGTGACCTTCAAATGACTCTTCAGTGTCAAACCAATGATACCATCTTATGGCCCCCCTCGAAACCATAAAACTTTTGTCTGAAACATTTTTCTCTAAAATGCTTTGTGTCCGAAATAATTGCGTGCATTAATTAAAATGGCTCACTCTGTATGTACTTGACCTTGAATGATCTATTGAAGGTCAGGTCAAGATCCTCGATGTTCTTTTAAACGAACTTCCTGTTTTTTATTAGTAATAAATACAGAAGGAAAAATTGTTAACATATTACCGCTAGAAGAAACAGGAGCGAAAAAATCATAGCAGTATTTTATGTAAAATTAATAATATATAAAAAGTGATATTCTTAAATAATACCTTTTAGAGAAAAGTTAAACTTAAATATCTGTAAAAAACGATCATATAATATTTAAATATCTATAGTAAGCAAACATGACCATCACATTTTGATATAGTATGATGGGATATGATGATGGATTTATTTAAAAATGTTTAATAAAATATCATGAAAAATTCTAATTATGAAAAATTAAATTTAAAATACATAATTTTTTACACAAAAAGAAGTGATATCCCTAAAAAATATCTTTTAAAAAAAGGTAAAGAAAAAGCGTCGAGTTCATCTAAAAACCGTCTCACAAAAAATAGCTATCATAAAAAATTTACAAAAAGTACTGATATTATAATAATTACAAAATTGCGTCTAATTGGGGTGCAATTTCACTTTAACTTTGTTAGTATTATAAAATTTTATACATATGTGTTTTTATATAATATAATCCGGTGACAAATAGGTAGAAGTTCCGTTTAAAATCTATTACATTTTTGTCAGTAATATCTATTATATTTTTGTCAATAATAAAAGATTTAAAAAATTAAAAAAATTATAAATTAAAAAATTTTAAATAAAAAAACTCGGCGCTGCCTAGTAATTATTGAAATAATGCTTGTATGTAATTGCTCATTTATTATTATTGCTAATCAAATTGGCAGCGCGCCGAGTTTTTTTATTTAAAATTTTTTAATTTATAATTTTTTTAATTTCTAATTTTTAAGAAAATTTGTTCTTTTATTTTTGTAGAAGATTTAAAAATTATTGACGTAATCTTTCATTTTTTTAATTTTTAATTTTTAAGTAAGATTTTTTAATCTTATTTTAATTTTCTAAAAAATTTAAAAATCATTTGACGTAATCTTTTATTATTTTAAAAAATTGATTCAACTCTAACAAAAAATGTTCTTCTTCATGACAAAAATGTAATAGATTTTAAACGGAACTTCTACCTATTTTTCAGCAGCGGATTATATTATATAAAAGCACATATGTATAAAATTTTATAATATTAACAAAGTTAAAGTGAAATTACATCCCAACTAGACACAATTTTGTAATTAATATCAGTACTTTTTGTAAATTTTTTGTGATAGCTATTTTTTGTGAGACGGTTTTTAGATGAACTCGACGCTTTTTTTTTACTTTTTTTTAAAAGGTATTTTGTAGGGATATTATTATACTATATATTTATATTATATATTATATACTATATATTTATATTTGGCTTGTAAAATAGATATATTTATTTACCTTGTGCTCCAATTATCATACCTTATTGACTCTCGCGGATTTTTAATTAATAATTTAATTATTTATTATTTATAACTTGCATCTTATTATTTATAACTACTCAAAATGCGGTTAATGATATATGTCACTAATGACACATATGACATATGTCAATGTCGCAAATATCGCAAAGTATCATTAGCGCAATCTTCTATCGAGAGTAGGAAATGTATTAGGTGTACAAATAAGTTTCCGCGGTTTTTTAAAAAAAATTAAGAATTTATTGTGAAGGAACGGTACATTACGTTTTATTCAAAATATTTTCCATCACTTGCCACCACTTTTCTCCATCTTTCTGGCAGCATTCGGATACCATGTCGGAAAAACTCTTCATCTTTTGACGCTATCCACAAATCTACCCAATTTTTGGTATCTTCATATGATGTAAAGCGCTGCTCAGACAGACCATGTGCCATCGACCGGAACAGGTGATAATCAGAAGGGGCTAAGTCTGGTGAATATGGCGGGTGGGGTAAAACTTCCCACTTGAGTGTTTCCAAGTAAGTTTTTACCGCCGCCGCAACATGTGGACGAGCATTATCGTGTAGGAGAATAATTTTGTCGTGTCTGGAGTAGTAATGGGCGCGTTTTTCCTTGAGTGCCCGACTCAATCTCATTAATTGTGTTCGGTAGAGAGCTCCAGTAATGGTTTCGCTTGGTTTGAGCAACTCATAATGCACGACACCCAAGCTGATCCCACCAAATACACAGCATAAGTTTTTTTCCATGAATATTCGGCTTAGCTGTCGATGTTGATGGTTCGCCGGACTTTCTCTTCTTTGGGTTATCATAGTGGATCCATTTTTCGTCACCAGTGACTATACGATGCAAAAAACTTTTTTTTATGCCTGGCAAGCAGCATTTCGCTCATGCATAATCGGCGTTCAACATCTCTCGGCTTTAGTTCATATGGAACCCAATTTCCTTGTTTTTGAATCATTCCCAACGATTTTAAACGATGTGAAATTGCTTGTTGAGTCACTTGTAATGTAAGTGCAAGTTCTTTTTGCGTTTGGGACGAATCTTCCTCCAATAATACTGCCAATTCCATGTCTTCGTACACTTTCGGCCTTCCACTGCGTTCTTTGTCCTCCACGTCAAACTCACCGTTCTTAAATTTTTGAAACCACTCCTGACAACTTCTCTCACTTAAAGCAGCCTCACCATATGCTTCTAGAAGCAATCGATGCGCCTCAGCTGCAGATTTTTTCAAATTAAAGAAGTAAATCAAAAGTTCCCGCAAATGACGCTTATTCGACACAAAACTTGACATTTTCGCACGAAAAAAATTACGTGATGCTGATACGGAATCACTAATACTTCAAGGTTATGGTGTTGCCAGATGACGAAACTTGGGATATTACGTTTTACATCTGACAATTTCAACATGACCTTCTGGTGGTGCTATCTTTTATCAAACCGCGGAAACTTATTTGTACACCTAATACGTTTTCTTTTTCTATGTGTTGTATACATGTGCGTTAATGACCATGATGATAAAGACGTTTCTTAATTGAAAATTTGCAGATTTCGACTTTGCGTTATGATATTTCCATTTATAGATCACGCAGCGCAAAAATAAAGATACTTTCGTTATACAATTCAAATTCGCTCTATCGATTAAGGCTAGTAAGAATTCGATTCGTTCAGACGTTGAAATCTGATAATCTGAGTCTTAGTCTCAACTGTCCGACTCGCGTATGGATACACGAAGTGTCGCGCGAATGCTTCACTTGGAGTGAGACACTACCGTGTCTCTTGATTTATTTATTTATTTTTTATTTAAAAATATCGCTATTTGTTTATATAATAGGTGCAAATTAATTTGTGTGCATTAGTACGTACGTGTGTAAATATTTGTGTAAATATTTACACAAATGCGCGCGAATGTACATTATATTTCTTTAAATATGTAAGAAGTATAGAGAAATAGACATGTAGATGTATTTAGATATACATATAGATAAAAATTGTGCCATGTGATTTATTATAAAAATCAAAAATAATATGAAATTTACAAACATTATGAGTTTCAAACAATTAATAATATATATTTAAAATATTAATAATACATATTAAATTTATAACAACAATTTATTATATATATATATATATATATATATATATATATGTGTGTGTGTGTGTATATATATATATATATATATATATATATATAAATATTAAAGAATTGTATTGAATACATTTTATAAATTTTTAATTTTAGATGTTATTTAAATATTAATATGCATTATTATATCTGTATTATACTTATAATAAAAATTTGATTCAAGATAATATAATTAATAAATATTAACATATAAAGTTATAAATATAGAACAAATCAAATACAATTTAAAAAGTAAATCAGAATACAATTTAAATTAGATAATACATTTTTAGTACATTAATAATATAATGTTAAATATATTGCAGATACTTTCTCATTTAACATAATTAAAATTATTTATATAATATAACACAATTGAATTATAATTATTTATATATTATAATTATGAAAATAATTTACACTTAATTTAATTATATATTTAATTATAATATAAAATAATTTAATTGTAATCATTTATATATTATTATAAATATAGTTTACACTTTGCTTTACTTCATGTTAATAAAGAAATAAAAACATCAGTGAATTGCAGGCTAAAATGAATTCTTGTAAATGAACGTGCATTTAATTATATATTATTAACGCACATAAGCATAAATAATAAATCGAAAACTATAAACATTATAAAAAGCTATTTGTAACAAAGATATATAGATGTATTCGTGTTACAATTATTACTTTTTTTAAATGGTTATTGTTAATATTTGACAAAATTTTGAAAGTAATTCTGTTGACTTTTGATTTCGAATGAGCGCATTTGTATCTTGCTTTCAATATTTGAAATATATTGCTGTATACATCTGGAATGTTCTATTAATTGTGTTAATTTTCTTATCTAAAACAGATTATATCGGTATTAATGTAAATAGCCAATAATTATTAATAAATGTTATATTAAATATTAAATATTATCTTGTGTGTATATATATATAATATTAATACATTTAATACATACATATAATACATATAATAATAATAATCTTAAATATAATAGGAATAAATAATAATTATGGATTATGAAATTTACAAATTTGTTGAAATGAGAATAAAATCATTCTTCTATTGTACTATGTGTTCTATTATATTATGTGCATTGTGTTGCACTACATTTCATTTAACAACTCTTTTGTTTGCTAGGAATGCTTATAAATAATACTTTGCAAGTAACTTTCAATAAATAAAAATCAAAATTTAGAAGCAGAGATTTTAAAAATAAAATTAGAAATTTATATGAGCTGTAGCTGCCACAGAGATAATATCATTATAACATTATAATATTAAAACTGTTATATCTAGCAAGTGCATTAATCCTTCTTAACTTATCCATCTTTATTAAATTTTTATTTTCGTAAACAAATGGCACGTGTAATATTTAAGTATGTGAATCACATTACGTAATACTTTCTCAATCATATTGAAAACATTTAAATTTATTTAACTAAGAGTTAAACATCTAGATTAACTAAGATTTAAATACAATAAGCTGAAGCTTGTTAAATTCTCTTTTTAAAATTTATATAAATCTATTTTCACTCAAAATTTCCAAGCAAAAGAAATTCTCTTTCTCTTTTGCTTTTGCCTGCTCGCACACTCTTCTCTACTTTCTCATTTATTAAAAAAATTACATATTTCCAATATAATATATTTTCGAAAATTAGAAATAAAACTATGCTTATTTTATAAAAAAAATTAAATGACATTAATTTTTGCTTACTTTTGGATACTGTAAAATTAATACATTCTGTATGAAAACAAAAAATCAATGATTAATAAATGAAATATTAGTATGATATTCATAAAATTTACCTTTATTTTCTCAAAAGTAATTCGATCAGGTAAAATTTCATGTATTATTTCTTTCACAAGTTCAGCTTGTATTACATTAAACTTATTTTTTAAGAAGTTGTTTATCTAAAATAGATTATTTTGATGATATTAAACAGCAATATTTAATGTCGCATCATAATTATTTATTTTACACACATATATATATATATATATATATATATATATATATATACATAAGCACATGCAATTTTTACTTTTTAGAGTTGATTTGTGGAATACACATTAATACAGATTAATAATTACAGTAAATGTTGCATACTCGCTGACTTGTCTATAACAATAAAATAATAAATTTATTGATACATACATAAATTATTGAACGATAGATATATTATTTACGAAGAAAGCTGTATTACCTGGGTCTTATGTTCTCAAGTTTTTCTAATATGAAGTCGAGTACAAAAGGATTCCTTGCATGCTTCGCAACAGTAAAAAGAAAATAATTAATATAATCTTTATCGGAAAAATCTTTTAAAAACGTAATTGATGTTGTACTATCATTTTTTATTAGATTCAAATAGGGTCTGATAAATTTACAATCCTCAGGACAAGACAGATATTTTAAAAATTTAATTTTAAATTTTTCTTTTCCCAGATGATATACTTTCCACCAAGGAGAATATTTTTAGCTAAGAGGAGAATCTTCAAAGCTAAGAGAATAATACAATTCTTTTAAACCTTGACAGTATGTCCATTCTTTCCACCATGGCAAAAGTCTATGAGATTCAAGAAAAAACAAATTCTGTTATAAAAGTTTTGTATATATTAATCTAATATTTTGATCAAATAATTTAACAAATTATAATTTTATAACATAATCTAATAAAAAGAAATTTTGATCAAATAATGTAATAAACATTGCATATGTATCTACAAAACAATTAAATTAAAATAATCGGAAATACACAAGAAAAATTACGTATTATTTTCAGGATCTCCGAGATGTCGATTTAAGTTATGTTGGGCTTTTTCTATGCATATGCCACCATTAAGATTACATGCCCATTTCGCAGCCTCCATTCTCAAACTCTTTGTAAGATCGTGTTCATTAGAAACTTCATCGTATTCAAGTTTACCAAGCAAATTGTGTAGCAAGTTTATCATTTTTTCCTAAATATATATACATACATATGTATTTATATGAATTTATATTACTTGATATAAATTTTATATTTTATATTTTATATTTATATATATATATTTATATTTATATTTATATTTATATTTATATTTTATATATTATATTTTTCGATTCTTGCATTACATTTTTTTGCTATATAGAAAGATATCTTGCGCAATTGTATTTTATATTAAAAAAGTTTATATATTAAGAACATTCTGTCTTTGTAAATAGCTCTGAATTCTTTTCATAAAGATACCTATCTTATACAGGGTGTCCGTCAATTTTTGACCTTAACGAAATAAAGAAATAGCTTGGCTCAAATTAAGAAGGAATGACCTGATGTATTGTTTTGGGATTGTCGCAATAATTAACGAAAAATTAAATAAAGAAAATCGGCCAATCTATGTGAGCAGAAGCGCGCGGCGACGAAAGTCGTCTCACTGTAATCCGATACTACGAGCGCGGCGAAGCGGTGGGCGAATCGCTCTCCGAGATATGATGGTGGTTTGCGATATATCGCAATTCCGCGCCGAAAAATGACCCGTCCTCTTAGTGGCGAGAAAATAATTCGCTATCATTTCCATACCACCTTGCAGTAGATAGCATGGTGCGCTTTTTTTATAGTAGTTTCCCTTATAGGCCTATTCCACTCTCAATTTGAAAATTATTCAAAATATCATTACTATACGCTGAATGTATCGTAAATGTAAAAAATTGATGGTGACAGTACCTTTACAAAAATTGATTCGTGATTGAAAATCCCTCGATAAAATGTATTGCACACGTTGATAATGATACGATGATAAAATGCTTCAAGAATCTTCTTCATCTCATACACGAAGGCGCACAGCTGGTCCGATTATCCCGATGTTATGCACGACACCCAGTTTCACCTAATTATTGCACAACATGTAAAATTGTACGGCCACTTGGTTTTCGTGCACGTCCGGAAAATGATTCCACGGACATGTGAGTGTAAACGTATGTGTGAGTTCGACGCTCGCGCACTATGATTGTCCGCTCAGCTGTAGTTGCGTGCTGCTGGCGTATGCAGTCTGGCAACAGCGTGCGAGAGCTAAGACGATTTAATAAAAATCTTGTGTTTCGCTTAGTAAATTAACTGTGAAAATGAAGAATACTGTGCAGGAATATACAGATATGATTGTGGCATACGGACTAGCGGGAGAAAATACCTATCGTGCGGCCGCAATTTACATGGAATCATTTTCCGGTCGTACACGAAAAAACCAAGTGGCCGTACAATTTTACGTGTTGTGCAATAATTATGTGAAACTGGGTATCGTGCATAATATCCGAATAACAGGTGCAGCAGTGCGCCTTCGTGTACGAGAAAGGATTCTTGAAGGATCAACGTATCATTATCAACGTGTTCAATACATTTTATCGAGGAATTTTCAACCACGGATCAATTTTTGTAAAGATACTGTCACCATCAATTTTTTACATTTACGATACATTCAGCATATAGTAATGGCATTTTGAATAATTTTCAAATTGAGAGTGGAATAGACCCTATGGGGAAAACCACTATAAAAAAGCACCATGCTATCTACTACAAAGTGGTGTGGAAATGATGGCGCATCATTTTCTCGCCACTAAAAGGACGGGTCATTTTTTGGCGCGGTATTGCGATATATCGCGAACCACCATCATGTCTCGGAGAGCGACCCGCTCACCGCTTCGCCCCGCTCGTAGTATCAGATTACAGTGGAACGACTCTCGTCACCACGCGCTTCTACTCACGCAGATTGATCGATCTTCTTTATTTAATTTTTCGTTAATTATTGCGACAATCACAAAACAATAGCGGTCCTTCCTTTTTAATTTGAACTAATCTGCTTCTTTACTTCATCAAAGTCGAAAATTGACGGACACCCTGTATATACGTATTTAGACACAAAGGCCCTAGCCGGATAAGCACGGCCAATCGATCCCCACAGGTATAGGGCTGAAATTTTTTTTGTAAGTTACTATCGATAGAACTTACAATTCTCTCAAAATATTAGCCTCGAAACTGCACGTGCTTAAAAGTAAAAAATAATTTTTCTTGTTTCGAAATTAATTTTTTCTTCTAAACAGTTCAATGAATCATTTTGAAAAAAAAGTATGTAATTTGGAAACAGTTGCATCTCATTAAAAAAAATTGAGGTCCAAATTCGAGAATAACAACATTGGAAAAAAAATATTTTAGCCTTCAAAATTTTTTATATCACACGTGCGTCCAAAGTAGCACTTTCCGCACGACTTTTCCGTGCGAGAAGTAGCAAATTGCCACACGATCACATTATTTCACTGTTGGCGAGTTATTTCTCACGTACGTTAATAGATGGCGGGAAATAATGACATTATTCAATGTTTCCCAGTGAAATAAGTGATTGCGTACAATTTGCTTCTCGTACGGAAAAGTGCAACAAGTGCTACTGGACGCACTTATAATATAAAATATCGTGTGATACATGTAAGGAATGGTAAATTGCACACGAACGCTACGTTAACGCACTCGCCTTCGGCTCGTGCGTTACTTCGCGCTCGTGCGCAATTGCCAACTTTCCGCACTTGTATCACAATGTACTATTTTCAACATCATAAGCGCTTGATACACCTACCATTTTTCTTTTGCAATATTTTTGAGCATTAGTCTACAACATATATTTTCTATAAATCGATCAAAATGGTAGACGATAGTTAAATGGATTAAGTAAATTTTTAATATTTTCTTTTTCATAAATGGTTTGATGGATTATTATAAAAAAAAATATGTTTTAGATACGATTAAGTCACATTCATGAAAAAATTGAGATAAATGTTGAATAATAATTACATTGAAAAAAAAAATATTTTAGATTTTCACAATTTTTTTCCACATCATAGTCTGCTTCAATATTTTTTCGATTTTTTAAAAATATCTTTAGATAGCAAAGTACAACATAGATTTTTTTATAAATTGATCTAAGGGATAGATAGTTGTTAAAAAAATAAAGCGATACAAGGTAGGCCATTTTAATCTACTGAAATATCTCGAAATCCATAAGACAAAAATGTTTCAGACAAAAGTTGTATGGTTTTAAAAGGGACATAAGATGGTGCCATTAGTTTGATCTTGAAGAGTCACCTGAAAGTCACGTGAAGGCCACCTCGAACTTTTTAAGCGGGGCACCTTATATACTTTTACATATTCTTATAGCTTGCCTCAAGAGCTTTCCAAAACACTATAATAAAGTATTTCTTCATTGAGTACTTTTCGAATTATGAGGCTTAAAGTAATATCTTAATTTTACATAAACCATAAAATATCTAATAAAATATTCATTTTTCGATTATCTTATCTTGATATTTTTTGTACAAAATAATGAGAGGAATCAATTGATGTAAAGAAAAAACATAGTTGTTTCGAAAAAGAAATATGTAATTTGCAATTAACAATTACATATTTTTTTCTTAAAAATAACTATGTTTTTTCTTTACACCAATTGATTCTTCTCATTATTTTGTACAAAAAAGTATTAAGGTAAGAAACAAACTATAAGAATATACAAAAATATCTAAAGTATCCTGCTTAAAAAGTTGGAGGTGACCTTCACGTGACTTTCAGATGACTCTTCAAGGTCAAACTAATGGCACCATTTTATGTCCTCCTTCAAGCCTTTACAACTTTTGTCTGAAACATTTTTGTCTTAAACTTATGGATTTGGAGATATTTCAGTAGATTGAAATGGCCTACCCTGTATCTTGCTTTATTTTTTTAACAACTATCTATCCCTTAGATCAATTTAAAAAAATCTATGTTGTACATTGCTACCTAAAGATATTTTTTAAAAATCGGATAGGTGTTGAAGCAGTCTATGATATGGAAAAAAATTGTGAAAATCTAAAATATATTTTTTTCAATGTAATTATTATTCAACATTTATCTCAATTTTTTCATGAATGTGACTTAATAGTATCTAAAACGTATTTTTTTTTATAATGATCCATCGAACCATTTATGAGGAAAAAAATATTAAAAATTTGCTTAATCCATTTAACTATTGTTTATCTATCTCTTTGATCGATTTATAGAAAATATATGTTATAGATTAATGCTCAAAAATATTACAAAAGAAAACTGGTAAATGTACCAAGCGCTTATGATATTGAAAAAAAATTTTGAAGGCTAAAATATTTTTTTTCCAATGTTGTTATTCTCGAATTTGGATCCCAATTTTTTTTTAATGCGGCACAATTGTTCCCAAATTACATATTTTTTTTCCAAAACGATTCACTGAACTGAAGGACTTAGGAGAAAAAAATTAATTTCGAAAAAAGAAAAATTATTTTTTACTCTTAAGCCTGTATAGTTTCGAGGATAATATTTTAGGAAATTGTAAGTTCTATCGATAGTAACTTACAAAAAAAATTTCAGCCCTATACCTACGAAGGCCGTGCTTACCCGACTACGGCCTTTGAATTTTTCTTGCGTGCACATTCCTACATGCTTAACACATTGATATCACATTGATATCACAAAATAAACGTACAGAAATGCGTGCATGCATATATTGTAGACATGTAGACATAAATGTAGACATATCTATTGTATAATATAATTTAATAATTTATTAACTCTTTTGTGTATTAAACACACAGACAGTTAATATATATTTCCTACTAACTTTCTATCTAAAAATTAATGATATTTAAATTTGTTGGTATTAATCCTTTAATTTAGTTACTTAGTTCATTTTACAATCCGCGCTTCTTGACATAATGGCGATACCATCACGACTTCCGTGATCGTTAGTTGGTCCACGTAAGCTTCCGAGAATGGCTTGCATATAAGATACCACGTTTTATTAACCGTTCTTAATAAATCTGCTTTTACGAATCTATTTACATCTTATTTTATCGAAAAGCTCTAACAAAATCATCATTATAAATATTATGTTGTAATTAAAAATGATAACAATTTTCAAATTTTTCTCTTTTTTTCTCCAACTTCTTATAATATTAGTACATACACTATTCGAATGTTAATTTACAAATATAC
Organism: Camponotus fellah; assembly: GCA_030586385.1. Classification (NCBI taxonomy): domain Eukaryota; kingdom Metazoa; phylum Arthropoda; class Insecta; order Hymenoptera; family Formicidae; genus Camponotus; species Camponotus fellah. The sequence continues at coordinate 470,890 of JAPIVC010000003.1, read as the reverse complement.
TTATCTTTCATGCAAAATATGTATATTTAAACCTTTTTACCTGATCAAATTTTTTCTAGCTACATGTATTTTATTGTATGTATCTTTTTGGGAAGCACTTAATAATTATTGTTATAAATGCACACAATATTAATATGTGCAATAAGTAATATGTTCTTAGTATGTTGAAGACATCACTATTGACATTGTTTATAATATGTGTTATTACTTTGATATTATTATATACTGGTTCCTGAAATAGAAAGATATTGGATAGATATTCCAAAACTTTGAACATAGGATACCATGCCACGTAATCTGTTTCTTGTGATAGATATTTCGTAATATTCCAGAATACAATGGAATTAAGTTGGTTTGTTATCATTAAGTGGAAAGCGTCATCGATGATTTGGGCACGATTCAAAACATGCATTTTCGTATAAATTTTAGAATTTAGAAAACTTGCTATTCTTTGCCAGTTCTCGATATTGTAATTGACTTGATAATATCCTGCCGAAAATAAATAAATTGTATATAAATAATTCTTTCAAAGGATTTATCAGTACAAGTATTTGTTTATACTTTTGTACTTATACTTTTGTACATTAACAGAGATCAAAAATATATCATAAAGTGAACATAAATGGAAACGCAAATTATATATTAGATATAAAATTATTTTGCATGAAAATTGAATATTTCTAATAATTGTACGTATATATGGATGTATATATAATGTATGTATGTATATATAATGTATGATAAATGTAATGTATATAATACATAATATAATAAATAATATTTTTAATGTAAATCTTTCTCTACAATGTGTATGATAAACACTATAAAATGTAATAAATTTATTGCAAACTTACCAGTTTGTTTTAGATTAAATACTATAAAGTTATCCAACTCTATAGTATACGACTTATATATGTAATCATCTACGATCTTATTTATATTTGTATTGTATAATTTTGGTATTTTCTTTACTCTTAAAGGATAATAATAAATTCGTACTACTTCCACTACAGAGCAATATTTTCGTTTTGTTAGATATTTAATTAGTTGCCTTATATGAAGTAAATTGTCTATAGATATTTGAATGTACGAAAAGTTCTTCATAACTTCACCAAAATAGTTAAAAGTTGGCTTACTAAAGTTATAAAATTTATGCAAAATTGATGTGTTAACGAAAGGTATTATAAGCAAATATATATATATATATATATATATATATATATATATATATATAAATTATCACAATATAAAATTGTTATAATAATTATATTTTATGTTTAATTTAATTAAATATATAATTAATTACATAATTAATCATATGATTTATAGTTTTTATATAAATTTATTTTTATATAAATTTGATGCTATAATTTAAATTATAATTTAAAAGGAATGGCCAAACTTAATTACTTTTAAAAGATAAGTGTATATATAAATTGAAAATATATTTTGAATATTTAATGACATTGAAGATAAAAAATATTGAAAATGGTAATGATAAAGGTGATAAAATATGAAAGAAACGGTGTAAGTTGAAAATAAAATTAATTTAATTTAAATAAAAATAGTAATTATTGTAACATAAGGTATTACTTACTTGTCTTTTATATATATACAGATACTCTGCCAAAATATCTCTTCAGTAATCATATCTTGTAATATGCGCAATACACTGAATACTACAATTATATAATTTACATCAGAATATGAATAAGATAATAATTATAGTAAATAAGAATTAATAATTTTGGTAAAAGTGCATAAAACATTACACATCAATTCGATTTTATCATCATTTGTTATAAAGAAATCATCAATATGTTACAGAGAAAGTTGTCCTGAATAATTCTGTGCAAAAAAGTAAATGAGAAATGACATTGATTTAAAAGATATAACAAGTTAAAGTTTGACAATTTTAATACTTTTCTTAAGCAAACTGATATTAAACACAATTAATTTGCAATTAACAATTATATATTTTTTCTTAAAAACAACTATGTTCTTTCTTTACACCAATTGATTCGTCTCATTATTTAGTACATAAAAGTATTAAGGTAAGATAAAAAAAATCGAAAAATTTTACTAGAAATTTTATAGCTTATGTAAAATTAAGATATAACTTGAAAAGTACTCAATGAAAAAATACTTTACTATAACGTTTTAAAAAGTTCTCGAGGTAATCTACAAGAATATGTAATAAAAAATAAAGATTTTTATGTAAAAAAGTATTAATGACTTTGACCTGACTTTGACAAGGTCAAGTCCATATTTTCATCATATATATCCCTTCAAGCTATGCAACTTTCGTTTGAAAAATTTTTTAATAAAATCATCGGCGAAATAATCGACTATATCATTCTTAAAAAGAAACATCCTGTATATGTAATATATTTTATATATAATTTTATATATTACAGCTTCATTATGTATGTATATATGTGTGAATGTGTATAATGAAAAGATTATACAAGGTGTCAGGAACATTTTTGCAGTCCCGAAGTGCGAAGGTAGATTGGCTCAAATTAAAAAGGAAGGTACTATATTTATGCGATATTCGCAATAATTAACGAAAAATTAATTAGAAAAGATCGGCCAATGCGCGTGACTAGAAGTGCGTGGCGGTGAAGGCGGTCTCACTGTAACATATTAGTGGCGCGCGGCGAAACATTGATTGGGGAGGGGAGGAACGATGAACATGTAGGCGCGCGGCCAAGGCTCTTCCTCTCCCCAATCACTACTGTTTCTGACCTGTGTATAAAATTAAAATTTTTATCAGTTATTCTATTTCTTTTTTAAGCATTTATTTTCAAAAATTTACTCATAATCAATTTTTATTTATATAATCATACCTTTAATGTAACTGTAATGTTCAAAAGAAATGTGGAATGATGTATTATAAAGTGATGTATTATATTCAGTATCGAAATGAAGGGATTCATGTTGAATTTGTACCACAAACAAGTCCATCATCCGGGTACTTGGAAGAGTCTATAGAAAATAGTTTAAATGTATTTACTTAATTAATATTAGATTTAACACACAATAGCAATATACATGAGATCTGTTACTTTCTACGTGTATGTAAAAAAAAACTCTTATACTCTTATACTCTTAAAATATAGAATAAATGATTTAAAAATATAATATATTAATAATAAAAACGACTCGAAGATATAACTTTAAAATTAATATTTTTAGAATTATTTAAATATATTATATAGCAAAATTATCTTATTACATAATTTCTACATGTATATATATATATATATTATGTGGAATCTGAATGATTTTAATTTTTCTTTTTTATATAATTTTAAATATATAATTTTATAAATTATTACAATATATATATATATATATAATACATATATATATAATTATATTATATATATATATACTATATATATATATATTTTATATATAATTTATATATAACAATTTTATATATAATAATGATAATTTTTCTTTTTTATATATAATAATTTAAAGTCGGATAAACATAGTGACTTTGATACATACAAAAAATAAAAGAAACATGAAAATGTAAAAATATTTTAAATTGCATTATCTATGTATATTGCATTAACTTGAAAATTAGCATTTTTAAAAAACTCATTTTTCTTTGTGTAAATATGGAATCTTTGCCTAATATTCTGATTTATAAAAAAAATTGCATGCTATAATGGTAAATACTTAACTTTACACAGCCCCAAATGATTTGATCAAGATCACTGCACTGAGTAACATTCAAAAGGTTTTAGGCGTCGCTCGTAGTTTATTAAAAAGTTCTTCAATATGTTTATTTCTTTATAACTTTCAATATGAAAGATTTATTATTGTACATGATGTCTAAAAATTCTGTAAATTTTATAAAACTTCTTTTGTTTATAACTTTTTAAAAAACAACGAGCGACCCCAAAAATTTTTTGGATGTTACTCAGTGCAATGACCTTGATAATATATGTTAAAATCAAGTAATATGGGATGGCTGTGTAAAGGTAAACGTTTATCATATATATGTGTTTAACGCAAACCTTGCTCATTTGCAAACAATATGATATATATATATATATATATATATATATATATATATATATATAGTGTACAGTACATATATTAGTATTATACATATGTCCGTCAATTTTCGACCTTAACGAAATAAAGAAGTAGATTGATATAAATTAAGAAGGAATGACTTGTATTGTTTTGGGATTATCGCAATAATTAACAAAAAATTAAATAAAGAAGATCGGCAAATCTGCGTGAGTAGAAGCGCGCGGCAACGAGAATCGTCCCACTGTAATCCAATACTACGAGCGCGGCGAGCAGTGGGCGGGTCGCTCTCCGAAACATGATGGTGGTTTGCGAAATTATTCAAAATGCCATTACTATACGCTGAATGTATCTTAAATGTAAAAAATTGATGGTGACAGTACGTTTACAAAAATTAATCCGCAATTGAAAATCCCTCGATAAAATGTATTGCACACGTTGATAATTATACGTTGATAAAATGTTTCAAGAATCCTCGGTTGCAGCAAAAGTAAACTTCCCTCAGTTTCACATAATTATGCACAAAACGTAAAATTGTATGGCCACTTGGTTTTCGTGCACGCCCGGGAAATGATTCCATGTAAATTACGGTCGCACGATAAGTATTTTCTCCCGCTAATCTGTATGCCACAATTACATCCGTATATTCCTGCAGAGTATACCTCATTTTCACTGTTAATTTACTACGCAAACACAAGATTTTTATTAAAACGTCTTAACTCTCGCACGCTGTTGCCAGACTGCGTACGCCAGCAGCACGCAACTACAGCTGAGCGGACAATCATAGTGCGCAGGCGTCGAACTCACACGTACGCTTACACTCACATATCCGTTCAACTGTAGTTGCGTGCTGCTGGCGTATGCAGTCTGATAACAGTGTGCGAGAGTTAAGATGTTTTAATAAAAATCTTGTGTTTGCGTAGTAAATTAACAGTAAAATGAAGTCTACTTTGCAGGAATATACGGATGTGATTGTAGCATACGGACTAGCGAGAGAAAATACTTATCGTGCGGTCGCAATTTACATGAAATCATTTTTCGGGCGTTCACGAGAACCAGGGGCTTAAAATTTTATCTGTAATATTTATGTGAAACTGGTGTGGTGCATAATATCAGGATATTCGGTCGAGGTCACTTTCGTGCGAGAAGAAAGGATTCTTGAAGCATTTTATCAACGTATAATTATCAACGTGTGCAATATATTTTATCGAGGGATTTTCAATTGCGGATTAATTTTTGTAAACGTACTGTCACCATCAATTTTTTACATTTAAGATACATTCAGCGTATAGTAATGGCATTTTGAATAATTTTCAAATTGAGAGTGGAATAGGCCTACGGGGAAACCACTATAAAAAAGCGCACCATGTTATCTACCGCAAGGTGGTGTGGAAATGATAGCGCATCATTTTCTCGCCACTAAAAGGACGCGTCATTTTTCGGCACGGTATTGCGATATATCGCAAACCACTGTCATGTCTCGGAGAGCAACCCGCTCACCGCTTCGCGGCGCGACTAGTATCGGATTACAATGGGACGACTCTCGTCGCCGCGCGCTTCTACTCACGCAGATTGGCCGATCTTCTTTATTTAATTTTTCCGTAATTATTGCGACAATCCCAAAACAATATAGATCATTTCTTCTTAATTTGAGCCAATCTACTTATTTATTTCGTTAAGGTCGAAAATCGACGGACACCCTGGTATATATATATATATATATATATATATATATATATATAAACAATATGATGGATATATATATATATATATATCCATCATATTGTTTGCCAGTGAGTAAAATTTGGGCTAAAGAATGCTTAAAATAACCTGATTGATAACATATAATCCAAGAAATGCGACAATAGCTTCATTTAATAAAGAGGATATTGGCCAAAGTGGATTTTCATAAGAACGCCATGAAGCGGGCAACTTTGATTTTAGTCGCAACAGAATCTACATTGTCATTGTAGATAATATCTTCTTCTCTGAAAATTAAAAAAAATGTTTTATATAATGATTATTTCTGTTGCATAATAACACATAAAAAATATTGTATTTTCAAATTTATAATTAAATGATTCTAAAAAAATTTTGTAATTAAATGATATTAAATTAACATATTAATTATATATTATTATATATTATTATATATTATTATTAATGTTTTATTTCTAAATGCTCATTACGAATATAATATTTATACCTATTCTTATACCTCTATGTAATTATTTAATTTACAATTTTATATTTTAATTTGTAATTTCCAATTTTAAGATTATATATTATAAGATTATATATAAACATGTATATTTTAATATTATTCTTCATATGAGTTGAAGATATAGGTTGTTCAGAAAGTTATTGTGGTTTTTAACCTTTAAGTTCAAATATGCATATTTCAGCAAGTAAACTTTATCAAATGAAAAAAGAACCATTGAAATTTAAATATTTTTGCCAACGAGAAACAAACAATATTTATTTACTCCTGTAGCTTAAAATTTAGATTTCTAGAAGCGACAAACTCTTCGAAGGCGTTTCTGACAGTAGCTTTATCATTAAAAGTTTTCCTCTGCAAGAAATTATCGAAATGTTTATAGAAGTGATAGTCAGTTCGTGAGAAGACCGGAGAATATGATGGGTGAGACAGAATTTTATGGTGCTTCATAGCACAATTGATTAATGCAGCGTCGATTTGTGGCGTGTAGTCGAGCATTGTCGTGTAGAACATTTGGAACTTTTCTGTTGACTGTTCTGTTGAACACCGAATGCAAACGTGTCAGTTCCTGATGCATTTTGCCAATTTCTTGACAATACCTCTCTGCCGTCATAATTCCGCCCGAATTTAAAAAGCTGTAGTGAATTATCTCGGCTGACAAATAGTCATTATAATCTTCTTTAAATACAATTTTGGTTTTGGAGAGAGTTTTGGCGCTCCATCATGGTCTAACCATTGTGCAAAACATCGACGATTATCGTACAAGATCTATTTTTCATCGTTACAATGCAATCGAGAAACGGATTACTTTGTTTGCGCAAAATCAATGCACAACACACTTCAAAGTGACGATTCTTTCGATTTTCGCTCAGTTGATGCGGGATCCATTTGTCGAGCTTTTTTGTTTTTCCAATTAGTTTCAGATAATCAGAAATAGCTGACTTGCTTACGTCAAGTTTTTCCATTAGTTCTCGAATCGATGTGCGTGACTGTTTCGATTAACAAGTAGTCGTCGTCAATAATCGCAATTGTCCAGAACTTTTCAACTTCAAGACTCTCATCTCCACTGAAATTTGCGAAAACCACCATTGCATTGTACGTTCATTAGCGGTTTCTAGACTATATGCATTGTTAATATTGCAAGCCTTCAGCTGTTTTACGACTTATTTTAAATTCATAAACAAATTGCTAAAATTTACTATTTTTTCATTCTTAATTTCATAGATTAAATAAAACGCAAACTAATGTAGAGCGAAGTTTGCACTTTTAAATTGATATAACATAGATATAAAAGAAAGATAACGTAAAAAAGCCAAAATTTTAAACAACAAAAATCCCAATAATTTTCTGGACAATAATAAACTGGACTAATAATAAACGATTAGATATATTTCTCCTCTCATTGCTTCATACAATTTTACTTATTTTTTAAAATATATACAAATAATATTTTAAAAATAGAGAAAAGATATGTAAATAATTTTAGTTATCAAGAATTGTTATCCTTTTTTTCATCTTTGAAAGATATTAATTTTTTCTAATTATATATAGTTACCTGTAAAGAATAAGGCCCAGATTTATAATGCTTTTGTTTTGAAAATCCGGAAGTGCAATATGATTTATTTGCCAAATTTTATTCAAATGTTTCCATTTATCGAATAAGTACAATGATATATTTTCAGCAACTTGATATGCAAATTCGCAGTGCATTCTACACCACATATTAATTCTGATACTTTCATTTGTAGCAGGCATACGAAATAAATTAATTCGGTTAGAATCAAAAGTTAGAAACAAAAGATAAATAGGTTTTACAAGCGTCTTAAAATGTGTCTTCATCATATTTTTATCATTCGTTCTATTTTGTATCGGTACATTTGATAAAACTGTATAGTTTCGATAATGTTCTACAATAATATTATAGATGGGCTCATAATGGTATAGGCCCACGGTGGTTTCTAAAGATTCGGGCAAAGACGGAACCATGTTGGATCCCAATATCAACATATGTTGCCAACCTATCATTTAGAAATATGAATTAACAATAATAAAAGACACCGCAAAAACCTTATGCAAAAGTGGTTTCGATGAAATTGTATAAAAGTTGTATATATTTTAATTGTGCGGGATTCGTCAAATGTTTATTTTAGAATATACAGGTACAAAATCAATATTTAATAATTAATATTTTAATATCAAAATTTTAATGCGTATAATAAAATTAAAATAAATTTCAGTAAAAAAATAGTATTAAATAGTAAAAAATAGTATTAGTATAATAATTTTTTAATATGATTTTAATTGATGTATTATCAACGATTTTGTACATAATTTTATACAAGTGAAAAAAACTGCCTATTTTAGTGATAGTTTATTAAATGAAACACATATGTATGTATGTCTTAGTTATTAGCGAAAATAGTATTATTTCTAAATAATATGGGTGTATGTAAATGCACGTTTAAATACATAAAACAGAATAAGTATAGCTTATATATTTAATTGTATGTATTATATGCAGAGTGTTTATGAAAAATGTAAGTGTTCATGAACTAATCAAATTTTGATGATTTTTATGGACAATAAGAATAAAAAAAATTCATATAAACATGTGTCTAGAAATGTTTTCCTTCTAAATTATAGGCATTTTTAAATATTAGAAATGAATTTCTTAAAATTTGGTATTATCAATAACCATATAAAACTTAAGTGTTTGTTCAAAATTTCAAATTTCATATAAACAAATTTTAAAAAGTATAAATCCTTCAAAATCATACTTATATTTTGAAAACAATTCGTAACGCTACCGGAATATTTAATTTCGTTCAAGTGTTGACAACGAAATGCTGTATAAGACGTGTATTATTGCTGACTACTTTAATTAAAATAATTTTTATTTGCATCCTACATTCATTTTAATAATAATGATAATATTAAATTGCAAAATTTTTTACCAAAAGATGTTAAGAAACATATAATTAAGAGTGAAAACATTTCAGATACATATGTACATATCTATATATAAATGTGTTTTTCTTAGAAAATACTTTTAAATAGAAACAAAATGATTTACCAGGGCTTAATTATGAACATCATGAAATTACTATATATTTAACATTTTAACAGTTACTTACCACTGTCGCTTATCTCTTTTATAAAAGTTTTTTAGGCCTGTATCTTCAGTTATATTATAAACTAATTTTATGATGTAATATCCGGGCAATAGATCATTAGCGAATATATATTTGACAATGTTTTTCTTAACATCATACATAGATTTTACCGATGTATAAATGATCTCTTTTTCACTATCATTCATAAAATAATAATTTGGATAATAAAACACAGTTAGACTAATATTTTTTACGTGAAAATACAATAATATGCTTGATGTTGGATATTTAATCTCTACGTATACTGCAGTTGCTGACAAGAATATTTTTTTCGATATGTGTAACGATGATATCATAATGATGCGGAAACAATATATAACTCGAATGCCTGTTTAACTCTTCTTGAGATATTTTAATTATCTGATCGTCGGCTAAAAAAGCCGCCGCGACGATAATTGTTAAACTGCTACTTAACAATAATTTAAGAAACATGATACTACTTTTATTTTAGATATCTGTAAAAATATATTTTTAATAGAAAGTACAAACGGACAAATTAAACACAGCACTGTCTCTACCATGATTTAGTAGAAAAGAAGGAATTAAGATATATAAAATATATAAAAATAAACTTAATTTTGAATGACTTACTCTGTATAATGATATACTCAAATTTTATGGTATGTTTTATTATATGGTATTTTATGGTATATTTTAGGTGTATGTTATGTTACAGTAATTAACTGCAATAAATTAATGTTTTATCCACTATCATTGTAACATGAAAAATATATGCGCACTTATGATTTCTTATTATTTCGAGAAATTTCCAAAGACTAATAACACTTGGCGATATTACATTAAATGTGTATGTCAACACACAACTTCTGAGGTCGTTAACAAATGTTTCAATCGAGAAACGGTATATAATAGCAAAGCACAGTGCCGTTTTTCCCACTCCAAATTCGTGCTAGCGATCGAGCGTCGAGATGGCAAAACTGTCTATTTCGCGTTGGTCTAAAGCAAAAGAGGCCGTTACATTGAATGCAAAAATCTATAAATATCTATAAATCTGCAAATATCTATAAATATATATATTTGAATACTTTTATACTGTTTAAAAGTAATATATTGTTTTACCAAAAATTTAAGAATTTTTATAATTTACAATATAGATTCAAATAAAATTTTATTAACTATATTATTACGAGTTTGTATTAGTAAATTGTCTTTAAACAAGTTAATGAAAAACGTAACTTATTAACATTAGAATATAATATTACAGTATCGTATATAAGAGAATGTAATGAATAACTAATTATTTTTTAGATTTTTGTTCACTTTTTCAAATTTATTTGGTGGATATATGAATAAAACAACGGGAAATCTCTCAAATCTATCAAATCAATAATCGTGTTTTTCCCATAGCAAAGCAGATTTTTAATTAAAATTAAGAAAAGTTTTTTTTATAATGTGGAATAAAAATGTTATAGAGATAGCGTGATCCAAGGATTATGTCATATCATTTATTATTAAATTAAAAATATTAATAGTACATTAAGCACATTCATAAAGAACTACTTTTTATAGAATTTAAAATATTAATAATATATGTAATATGTTATTACATATCACATAAATATTAATGTAACACACTAATTTGTTAATATTTATATATATACAAATATATTTAAATATTATTTATATGTATGTACAGTATTTTATAATATTAATTACACATACAATAGTTTATTATGTATACACATACAACATTCGTAATTATTTTATATTATATTAAAATTATAATCTATACTGTAATATTATCCACTATTAAATCACATATATATATTACACATTAATATATATATATATAAATTTGTGATTAGCAAGTAATAATTAATGCAGTACTAATATATATATATATATATATATATATATATATATATATATTAATTTGTGTATTAGCAAGTAATAATTAATGCAGTACTAATATATATATATATATATTAATATATTAACATAATTTTTTAACATCTCTTAAGTTTGTTATTATTAACATAATAAAAAACTTAAGAGATGTTAAAATAAATAAATATTAAGATGTAATTTTATAGTTATTGTGTTATAATACTATAATTAATAATTCAGAATTTATTTTTAATAATTCAGAATTTATTTTTGTAATATTAACAAAATATATTAGTCTACGTATTAAAAAATAATTTTCTCTCATTTGCATCATTAATAGTATAATTTAAATATCTCAGATTTGTAGAACGATAAGAAAATCTGTAATCATGCGTAAAGTATTCTTATAATACAAACGCATCGAGTATCATTGCAGGATAATTAAAGTCCTACCCAGTATAATTAAAATCCTAAGAAAATAAAAGGCATTTTATTTTGCATATTACTCAGGGACATGATGTTGACAACACAAATCAAAATCAAAATCATAATGGGGAAGTAAATATGAATATTTATCAGAATTATTAATAAAATTATACCAGCAAAAAATTCTAATTAGAAGCAATAAATATCATTAACTCCAAGTAAATTTAAATGTTAAACGGAAATACATACTTTTTCAGCACGATTGTGACCGTAATAAAATAAGACTTCCGTCTATTATCTCTGGAACAAACTTGACGAGTTAAGAAATATGTCACGTTATTTGTGCTGAATGCAAGTTACTCTTATGACAGCTTATATTCGCTGCATAGGTGGACTTCGATAAAGGAGGAGATAAAATGATGCAAAGGTATGCGAAGTTATAAGGTGCCAGATCATGGAACAAAGATTGGATCAAGTTTAGTGGAACACGGATAGAGTAATACTGGATTCTTACTTTCATATCTTTGCAGCTTATAGAGATCGCACTTACATTTGCGCGAGGAAACATGCGACGCATTTACGCCTACAAGGTACAGCTCTTTATACGAAGAAACGCTTTTTAGCTGATTTATATATATAAAATATCAATTGTGCTTAAAAGTATTTTCAGCACAATTGCTTAAAAGTATTTTAAGCACAATTGCTCGTGCTTAAATAATGACACTTATTATACCTGATTACATTTCTAATCTGCTCCGCATTTGTGCTCTTGACTTCAATATTCGAACAGAGAGAATTCGAGAACAGGAAGAAATTTCTGTAATATTTAATTTTGCTTAGAAAATATCTTTAATTCATCAATATAAGATCTCTTGAAAGGAATTAAATGTGTTTTATATACGATCATCAAATTCTTAAGAGCTTATTTCTTGAATTTAAAAATAAAATGGAGAGTGTTCTTATAGAAGAGTGCTTTCCTCCGTTCTCTATTTTTACATTTTTTACGCGCATTTCGAGCATCTTTATTCCATCGTTATCTTTAGCAAACGGATAAATTATTTTTCTTTTCGCCGCGAAAGGAAGAAGCTGAGGTTTACAAATATCATAGCAAAGCAAGAAGAGATATGTATTAATTCCACCATTAATTATTCAAATACGTAACATTCTACATTTTCCTAATTGATCTCTGCCGTACAGACAATCTTTTTTTTCATTAACATTCATTGGGTATCGCCGATATCGCGGGAAATAAGGATCGGAAATAATTTCTCCTAGAGATGTACCAGCCATCGCAAAATCATGTATTCATTTTTGGAAGACTAGTAAATGGACCGAAGCAAAAAGCCGAAGGTTTCTGCTAGCACGGAGATAGGCACGAGGTAAATTTTTAAAACATATGAGTTTTGTTTCCTTTCCATATGTATCAATTATGTCTGATTCCATTGGACACATTATTCTATCATATTCGCGTTTCTTGGATTTCTAAATTTGTGCACAGAATAGAGGAGCCCGACAAAGTAATATTTTTTGTATTATAGGTCACTAATTAATTAGAAACATAACAAAAAAGATTATATGTTAAAAAACTCCATTTATTGTTTTATTATTATACCTATGTTTCAATCTCAAATAATAGATATTTAAAGACTTACTATAGCTTTTTGCAAGTACGTTTATTGTTACTTTTATCCTAGCGAGCTTGAGATGAAAGTAACATATATAGTCTGGGGATAAATGTACTATTTCTTATTTTTAGGAAAATAAATATGACTTTTTTCAATTTAAGGTAACTTTTATTATAATCTTTTAAGCAAAATAACTTTTATTATAAATTTGTATTATATTATATTAAAAATAAAATAAAATATAAAATAAATATTTATTTTTATCATCTTTGAAAAAGGACCCCGCACCATTCTTATGGGAAAATGTCTTTCTGTAGATTTGATTAATTTTTGAATATGTTGTAGTTCTCATCATTCTGAACAAATGTCTCAATGGGCAGAACTTGATCTAATGAGCAGTTTTTGAGTTACAAGTCCTAAAATGTCCAGATTTAACATGAAAAATTATAAGTTTTTCGACTCGATATATGTGATCGTCAGTCGAATGTGCATGCGGGGGTGTATGTATGTGCCCGTGTGCGTGTGTATCCGTGTGTGTGTGTGTGTGTGTGTGTGTGTGTGTGTGTGTGTGTGTGTGTGTGGTGCGTGCGCGTGTCACAGTAGAGATAAGGACCCCACGGTTCGTCATTTCTGTAGTTTTTTTTTTGACTCCAAACCTTCTCTACTGTGTGTGTGTGTGTGTGTGTGTGTGTGTGTGTGTGTGTGTGAGCGTGTGTGTGCGTGCGCGTGTCACAGTAGAGATAAGGACCCCACGGTTCGTCATTTCCGTAGTATTTTTGACTCCAAACCCTCTCTACTGTGTGTGTGTGTGCGCGCGCGTGTGTCTTCTCGCCTGCGTGTATGTTAATAACATTATTACTCATTAATGAGTATCACATCATTTGGATTTTGCTGCAGTGGTCTTTGACCAGCATCTAATACTGAATGAAGTAGAGATGTATTAGGGTATCGTACATTTGGTTGGTGTCTTCCGTAGTCAGAAACCAGATTACGCTTGCTACATGTGCACAACATCCAACAATTCTTGCCCCGGATTGGCAAGTACAGTAATATCCAACAATATAGTCATCATCAATATTATCATTTTCAAGAGCTACTTTGTACGCTATCCATAACTGATGTGTTAGGTTAGGTTATCTTAGAGATTTGACTGTCGGAAAATATCAGGTACAACTTGCAGCTGGATATATCCAAGATAGGTTTCAGCGCGAAGATAAAGAATTCCACATAGATATGCTTAATAATGAAGATGGTTTCTTGAGAGTAAGACAATATTCATGTTTCCGGAATGCGACAACACATCAGTTATGAAGCACAAGTAGCTAAATGATAATATTGAGATGACCATATTATGATGTAACAATGTTATTACCATACTACGCAGTGTTGATGTTGTCACACTGCAGCATGTGCTTTGCTGGCTACGACACACCAACACACTACACACTACACCTCACTTCATTCAGTATTAGAGGGTCTTGAAGTCAAAAATACTACGGAAATGACGAACCGTGGGGTCCTTATCTCTACTGTGACACGCGCACGCACACACACCCACACACACACACACAACCACACACACACACACACACACAGGAATACACACGCACACGGGCACATACATACACACCCGCATGCACATTCGACTGACGATCACATATATCGAGTCGAAAAACTTATATTTTTCATGTTAAATCTGGACATTTTAGGACTTGTAACTCGAAAACTGCTCATTAGATCAAGTTCTGCCCATTGAGACATTTGTTCAGAATGATGAGAACTACAACATATTCAAAAATTAATCAAATCTACAGAAAGACATTTTCCCATAAGAATGGTGCGGGGTCCTTTAAAAAAAATAATCTTCGTTAAGCAAAATAATTATAAGTAATATTATAAAATAATTATCTTAATCACACCAGTTTTGTATTTATTTAAGTCTAAATAACGGTTTAATTCTATAATAGTGTAAAAATTAAAAATAATAGTGTAAAAATTGTATGATAATTACTTATACAAAAGAAATTGTTATCTATTCCGAATTACAATTATGGCATATGTAATAAGAATCGTCTTTGGTACAGATATCATGGAACCAATCCTTGCACTGTAAGCATTGGAACATGTTACTTTCGTCCACAGAGTGTCGTGTTACTTTTGCCCTTGTACACATTTTTTAGAACAAAAGGATTATAAAATTAAAATGAATAATAAAAGGCAGTAAAGAGCCAATGCAGTTGTAGGGCGTGAAAAATCTTTTACAAGACAATCAATTTTTAAGAATCCTTCTTCTTTATTCCATCAAATGTTTCGGACTCGAAAAAGAAAAGGATTATAACCTAAATATGATGCAAGACTTAGCCAAATAAACTATAAAAACTTATGAATTTTAGAAGAATGCACCGACAAATAATTACGTCAATATACACTTTAATTAGGCATAGATACAAACATGGGCGCCGATTAGGAGGGGCAAGGAGGAGCACATGCCCCCCCTAGATTTTAATATTTTAATTTTAATTTTTTTTGTTTTTAAATAAAAAATAAAAATCTGCATAAATATATTTTTTTAAATAATATATTTTTCAAATTTCACCAATTTTTACGGGAGAATACGTTTTCATTTAATTTTTTTTAATTTATCATTTTTTACGTTGTTTTCAAAATTTAAATTGTCTGATATAAAGTTTAAAAATTCTCCACTCTAATAAACATACATATACGCATATATTGTATATACACGTATATGAAAATGTACGTTTATTTGGCAGAATCTTAATTTGAATAAATTTAAACATTTTATATATGCATAAGAAATGCTTCCTTTTATAGACCAAGCAAATCATTGATATTTTGTCTTCTAGAAATTGATAGTGTTTTCTTTTTGCGGGAACCTCGAGTTTAAAACAGCAGAGCGTCGAGAGCGATCGTCTCTTGTTTTATCGTTGCTTCTATACAGCATTTCGATGAAACATTTTAGTCGTTCTTGCCACTGCTACTGTGACACTGTGTTCATCTTGTTCATTTTTTGAAGGTTTCGAATTTGATTATTCTAGTGTCTTCGTATATTGTATAAATTCGGTCTTGTGTCTTTTGTGCAATTTTACATTAGAGCGGCATTCTATGAAACACAAAAAGTGTATTTGTATGTAAGTATACAAGTTTGTATATTTGTTATTATGTGTAGATATTTACTTAAAATTTATGTTACAATAAATGTTATGTTACAATAAATGTGTTAATTCGATGGATGGATGCAAAAATTTAGATGCTGTAGAGTATTCCCTATTTACAGATCAAAAATCATTATGGATATAAGAAAGTTTCTCCAAACGAAAAGGCAGAAAATAGAAATAAATTACCATCTCCTAAAAAATCTCATAGTTGTGATATGAAAAATGATACACACGAATTACCGGACAAAAATACAATTGTCAAAGAAAAAAAAACTCGGGATATTTTTGTAGCTCCTTGTACAACTCTTAGATCCGAGCATCCTACGTCGGAATCTGATAAATTATTGCATGATATTGGTAACTACATTGAAATCCATAATATTTTAAAACTTGACGACGCAAAAAAATATGATTTGTTGACCAATCCTTGGAATCCCGATAAAACATATAATTTTAAGGATGATCTAGGAGAAAACCAAAAAAGATGTTTTCGTTTAGAATGGTTATGTCAATATCCGTGGTTAGCATATTCAAAAAAATTAAAAGGTGCTTTATGCGTACATTGTGTACTTTTTAGACCTAGTATAAAACGAGGAGTTCAAGGAGCATTTATCAATAAAGTTTTTATCAAATATAAAGATTTTCACGATAGTGCTAAAAAACATTCTCAAACGAAATGGCATAAAGAAACAATAATAAAATCAAAATTATTTAGTGACGTTATTACACATAAGAAAAAATCAATAGATTTACAACTCAATGACGCAAATAATGAGTTAATAAGGAAAAATAGAGAAAAACTGCGTCCAATAATATCGAGTATCGTTTTTTGTGGTACTCACGATTTAGCACTACGCGGAAAACAGTCAGATTCAGGAAATTTCCGAGATCTATTGAAATTCAGAGTTGAGGCAGGTGATAGTATTTTGGAAGAACATTTTAAAACTTGTACAGGAAAAACAAAATACACATCGCATGAAATACAAAATGAATTGCTTAATATTTGTGGGCTTCTCATACGTAAGAACATTATTAAAAAAATTAATAACGAAAACACCATTGCATTTTCACTGCTTGCGGATGAAACTGCAGATATTTCAGGAATCGAGCAGCTGTCAATAGGGGTCAGATTCATAGAAAAGAATAATGATAGCCTTTCAATCAGAGTATGCGAAGAGTTTCTTGGTTTTGTTCCTCTAGAAAAACTTAATGCAACGCACATTGCATCAGAAATTCTTTCATTTTGCACAAGAAATGATATATATATGTCAAAATTAGTAGGTTTAGGCTTTGATGGATGCTCAACAATGGCTGGTACTGAAGGCGGCGTTCAAAAACTAATTCGAGATAAATACGATAAAGCATTATTTTTCCATTGTGCTTCTCATAGACTTAATCTCGTGGTGAATGATCTGAATAGTGTACGTGATATTCAAAATAAAATATAAAATATAAAATAAAACTGTTGGTACTATAAAAGAAGTTATCAAATTTTTTCGTGAAAGTACTCTTCGAAAGAATTTAATTCCTAATATTCCTATGTTATGTGAGACACGATGGTCTGCAAAATACAAAAGCATTAGGGTATTTTCTGAAAAATTTATTGAAATTAAAAAGGTTCTCGATTTTTTACCTACTAACGCTGAAGTCAACCATTCTACTAGAGCTCGAGCACAGCAACTGTCAAGTGCTACATCAGAAACTTCTTTTATAGTATGTATGCAAATTATTGCAAAATACTCTGCAATGCTTGAACCTGTGACTAATATTCTTCAAGGTATTTCTGTGGATATGATTTCGGTTCAAAAGCATGTAAATATTTTACTAGATACATTCAAGAGTCATAGAGAGTCTGATTTAGATAGCACTTTTGAGATTATATTTAAAAAGTGCAACAGAAATTGCTCAATATTTTAATGTAGATTTAAAGATTCCAAGGATAGTTAATAAACAAACATATCGTGCAAATTATGATGCCAATTCTGTTATAGATTATTATAAAAAATCTATTTTCATACCTTATCTCGATTCTCTCTTAAGTTCATTAAATAACAGATTTTCTTCTCAAAATAACGCTGCATTTTTGCTTTACAATTTGCATCCATACTATCTCAGAAAAATGAATAAAAAAGAATATATGAACACAATTAAAATAATTTATTAAAATAGTTTGACTTCTACCACATAGAAAACTTTAATGAAGAAGCTGAAGTATGGTACAGTTATTGGAATAATAATGACATTGTTATAACAGATGAGACATTAGTACTCGATTTGTTGCAACACTGCCAATTTTTTAAAGCAATAGCACAAGCAATTGAAATTTTAATTTGCCTTCCATCTACTACCTGCACAATTGAAAGATCATTTAGCACTTTGAGACGGGTAAAAACTTGGCTCAGATCTACGATCAGTAAAGATCGTTTGAATGGTCTATGCATGTTAAGCATCCATCGGGCACATGTTTTAACTAATAAAGAAAGGTTTATAGAGAGCGTATTAGATGAATTTTCAAAAAAACCAAGAAATTTGAAATTTGCTTTTTCTAAATAATTATTTTTTATTGTTAGTAGCAAGTAGCAAATAAAGTATTTTAATCGTTAATAGCAAATAAAGTATTTTAATTTTTAATCCTTAATCCTTTACAATTAGAACAAAAATTGTGTGTGTGTGTGTGCGTGTGTGCGCGCGCGCGTTTAAATATATATGTACTCTACCCCCCTTAGAAAAAAGTATAACGGCGCCTATGGATACAAAAAAACTAAACTAAGAAATATTTAGGTGAATAATGCTAATATACTAATTTCACTCCAGCATGTGCAACCGGCGCGATCGTTCTACAATTAAATAAAAAGGAAGAGAATCGGAGCGTTTAAGCGATTAAGTAGTACAAATTATTCAACATATTGTGTAATTTAATAGGAGGCTTGTTACTTTCATGACGCTATTACTATTATCCTCGATTTCCCTATATAATACCCAGATAGCAAGATGACGTCTCCAGACGTCTTATTAACGTACAATGACATCATTAAAACATTATTAAGATGTCATCTGACGTCACTCAGCTACCTGGATAAAAATGATATAATAATAAAAATGATGTAATAAATATGATGAAAAGATAACATAAATATTACAAAATATAATAAAATTAATAAAAAAATATAATAATAAAAATATTCGTGAATAATACCTTCCAAAATTATTCAATAATAATGAAATTTCAATTATGATTTTATATAGTTTGCATTCTCTTCATTTAAATTTCATTGTAAAAATGACTACTTTACAGAAGTTATTTAAACAGCACATTTACGTGAAAACTTATTAATTAGAATATCTTTATATATATATTTCATGATATGCAATCATCAAAACAGACAATCCAATTTTTTGCAGCTATAGTTATAACGTTACAATATGCGGAGAAAATATAAATTATAGCTCCTATATATTTTATTTACGATTTATATACATTTTTGCGGTGCTGCTTTGATGAAAATATAATAATGATAATTATTTGACTGTATTATAATGTCATGCTGTTCAAACGAATAATTAGTTTTCTTCTTCTTCTTCTAGTATTTTGTGGCACCGGGTTAGTCCAAACCCTTACGAGGGAGATATGAAATCAAAGAATCAAATTACCCCAAGGAGTAATTTATTCCATTTGATCTGCTTTGATTCTTGTTAGTGCTCTTGATATGGGCTTGAGTTTTGATTTTTGATTTCTTTAGATTGAAGTGAGGATGAAACCTGGATTAAGGAATATATGGCATGTGTATAGAATATTTATGAGTGAGTAGGGAGCAGTAAGAGAGCAAAAAAAGAAGGGGAAAAGGGAGGATATAAGAGATATGAAGGGGTGAGCGATGGATAAGGGAAGGAAGTTGATAAATGAATTAGATTAAATTAAATTTTGAGATTGTGGGAGGATAGAAAGGAGCAAATGGAGTTAACAACAGGAGAAGACGGATCTTTGAGGAGAAGGCTTAATTGAAAGGAAGGGGGTTTTTGAAGTGCGGATTGAAGGGAGGAGAAGAGAAGAGGGCGGCTAGAATTGAGAGAGGGACAATCCCATAGAATATGTTCTATGTTTTGTTGCGGAGATCCGCAATTACAGTTTGGGGAAGAGACAATTTTATACTTATAAAGATTAGCATTGAGGTTGTAATGCCCAACACGTATGCGGCAGAAGGTGGTGACTCTCTCCCTTCTAAGTTCGGAGTTGAAGTACCAGGGGGGGTGAGAAGAGGGGGAAAAGTAAGATCTAAAATATTCTTTTCCGGCGGAGCTACTAGTAAGATAGTTTAGAAAAGAAGTTTGAAGGTTTTCATTAGAGCAGCAAAAGAAGTCTGTACAAGGAATGGTGTTTGGAAGAGTTATACCTGAAGTGATAGCTCTTTTGGCCAAGAGGTCAGCTGTTTCGTTGCCGAGGATGCCTACGTGGGCAGGAATCCAGACAATGTTGATGTTGCAGGGATTCAGCAATTCTCAGCTTGTCCTTGATGGTTAAGACGAGGCAATTGAGCTCCTTGCCGGATTTGAGGTAGATAGAGCTTCCACGACACTGCGTGAGTGAGTGAAGATGGAGGAGGAATGGATTTGTTGAGAGATGATGATGTCGATACAAAAGAGAATAGCTAAGGCTTCTCCTGTGAAAATAGAGGCATATGATGTGATTCTGTACATTTTCTGAAGTTTTAGAGAAGAAGAATAAATCGAGAAGCCCACATAGATGGCTGAAAGAATTTTGGATGCATCGATAAAAAAAATAGTTCGGTTAGAAATAAATTCTTTGAGAGAAGTTATGAAGGTAATTTGAGGGAAAGAGGATTTTTTTATATGATTAACGATATCGCTAGGAGTGAAAGCAGTTTTCGGGATAAATATGGAGGATTGATAGGGGAAGCTATGAGCAGGAGAGCCTTCAAATGAGGAGATCTTGGATTTGTACTTTTTAAGTCTAAGAAAAGCGTGATATAGAGGAAAGTTAATAGCGAAATACAGCGATTGTTTCTTTGTAAAAGAGAGAACTGTAAGTCATAAAGAGAATCTATTATTGGATTGCTGGTGATGGCGAAGGCTTTTAAGACATATCTCTCTGAGAGGAGCTTGCAGCGAGATTTAAGAGGGGGAATGCCAGATTCCGTGAGTACAGCGTTTGAGGGAGTTGATGACCTCAGACCGAGACAAATTTTTATGGCTTTCCTTTGGATTTTTTCTAACTTTTCCATTTTGGATGAATGGGTGATGGGAAGAAATTGACAGCCATATTCTATGCTACCTCTAATGAGAGATTTATAAATTCCGAGAAGAAGTTTCGGATCAGAGCCCCACCAAGTACCAGCAGAGCGATTGAATTACCTTGATAAGTTTGTTAGACTTTTGGATTAAGAAATTAATGTGAGAGTGTCCTTACAGTTTAGGGTCGAGGTAGCCTAAGAATCTGAAGGAAGAGACAGATCTAATTGTATGACCATTAAGCTCAATGAGAGGAGCTACAGGGGTAGATATAGTTCTAGAGAAGGTCATGAGCGCAGACTTTTCAGGAGAGATATTGAGCCCTTTAGAGCTAAGAAAGTTGGAGAGTCTAGAGAGGGAGAATTCGAATTTTTTGCTAGGGAATTTGATTTTAGAGGAAGGACATGATAAGAATATAGCGATGTCATCAGCAAACTGGACAATTTGGCATTCATTTGATATGAATTTATGGATTTTGGAGACGTAAATGTTAAATAAAAGGGGACTTAAGATCTCTGCGGGACGCCCTTGTAAGCGTATAAAAAGTGTTAGATAATAAACCGTTTCAATAAGCCGTTAATCACGAATTGCAATTCCTTACTACAGGTGAGATTGTAAATGAAAAGACATATTTTAGGAGGTATGCCCATTTCTATTAGATCTTTGATTAACAAATTAGGGATGACATTATCATGCACCGGCTATGTCAAGAAAGATGGCGATGGTAACGTAGCCTTTGGCAAAACCTTTATAGATTTCAGAAAAGAGGATTCCGAGGTTATCTTGGCATGATCTGTTTTTCCTGAAGCCGGATTGATAATAGGGAAGAAGATGATTTTTCTCAACCCACCATTCAAGTCGAGAAAGAATTAGTCTTTCCAAGAGTTTTAAGCAGCAGGAGGTAAGAGAAATTGGACGAAACTATTGGGTGCATTTTTTGGGAGCAGAAAGACAAGAGAATGCGACCAAGATGACGGGAATGTCCCTTGATCTAGAATATTATTGAGGATGTCATTAAATATCTTAAGGTACTGCAGAGGAAGGAGAGAGATTATTTGGTAGTCAATTTTATCTAAGCCGGGAGATGAACGGATTTTCAAATTATTGATGACTATGAGAAGCTCGTCCAAGGAAAAGGGATCATAAAAGATGGAGCAGGGAGGTAGGGAGGGGGAGGGAGGGGGAAAGTCATCTAGAGAGAAGAAGGTTTTGTGAAGTGAAGAGGGAGGGCACAAAGATTTGATTAGAAGTTGAACAGAGGAAGGAGTTTCAAAGTTTGAGGAAGAGGGAGGAGGAAGAAGTCCTAGATGCCTGCGCTTAAAACGTTTGATCATGCACCAGAGGTGCGAGATAGACGTGGTGTGAGAGAGAGTGGCGCAAAAAGAGTGCCAGCCGTCTCTTTTGGCTTTTTTAAGAGTTTTTTTGGTAATAGCTTCCTGTCTTTTAAGCTCAATAAAATTGGAGAGCGACGGAAAAGTCTTAAACAACGAGAGGGCTGCCTTTCTCTTAATTAGAGATTTCTCGCAGTCCTCGTTCCACCAAGGAACAGGGGGCTTAGGAGAAGAATGAGAGGGAAGATTGAAGGAAGGGGAAGGGGGAGGATGAGGAAGGGAAAATCTTATGCGGTTGATTTTTGCTGATACTATTGTTTTTATTCTTGTTTTTCCTTTTGTGTGGAGGATTGTTGTTAGAATAAGATGGATGGAGTTTTAACAGAGAAGAAGCAAAAATGTCGAGTCTTTCATTAGGGGAGAGGGAGGAGTTGTGAAGAGAGGATGAAAGGTCATGAAAGTTGTCTGAGAGGGCTTCTGTAAAGGATTTCTTGTCTGAATCTGTCCATCTGAGTTTATGGGAGAAAAAAAGGCGATTTTGATAAACGCAATCAATAGAAGAAAGAGTGGAAAAATGATCGCTAGTTAAGGAGTCTTCAAGAACCTGCCATTTGATGTTAAAAAAGAAAGGGATGGAGATGAAAGTTAGATCGATGGCGGATTTGGCCTGATCGGGACGAGAAATGAAAGTTTGAGATCCGTCGTTAATGCATCTGAAGGAATAGGCAGAAGCTGAGTTCGAGAGGGAGATGCCGGAGCGATTGTCCCTTTCACATCCCCAAGAAGAATGGCGAGCATTAAAATCGCCTAAAAGAATCCCTGAATGAAAGAAGAACAGTATTGAAACAGGCCATTCCAGTCCTCGATAGAAAAAGAATATTGGGGGTATCTATATATGGAGAGGATGAGGAGAGGTTCCTGTGCAAGAGGAATAATGACTCCAATAGAGTTTACCTTGAATGGAGAAGGAATCAGAGATTTGTTTGTAAGGAACGTGCTTATTTATGGCGAGGAATAGTCCTCCGGAATTTCGGGATTCACTGTCTTTCCTGAGAAGATGAAAGTCTTTCAATGAGAGGTGCTGTGAAGGTTTGAGCCAGGTTTCAGATAAGGCGATGATGTGAAGATCAAGGTCGAGAGCTGATCTGCGAAGGAGGTCAATCTTATTGGAAATAGAATGGCAATTCCATTGAAGGATATTTATAAAGGAATTGAGTTGCGAGCCGGGGGGGGGTTCATTTAGATAATTAAGTTTGGAAAACTGACAAAATAATCTGAAGTGAGCGGATAATTTCAAGGATGCCGAGAGAGTGTAAGAAGGGGGAGTAGTTTTCAATAAGAGTGTTGAGGAAAATTATGAGGGAAGAGAGAAAAGGAGGAGGGGAAACAGTAGTGGAGGAGGGAAAGGAAGGGGGGTAAGAATAAGCGGGAGGGAACTGAGGGTGGGCAGAGGGGGATTGGGGAGGGAGAGGAGAGGAAAAGGAGTTGAGGGCAATACCGGATGTGGTCTCTGCCATTAGGGGATAATAGCAGAGAATAGGGGGAAGAGTGGGTGGAGGAAGAAGGAACACTATTGTTTTTGTGAAAATTATTATTTGAATGAGAATTTTGACTGGCGTTTGTAATGAGGTTTCGAGTGTTAGGTAGAGTATTTTGGGGGGAAGGAGAGGAAGTGGGAGAGGTGATCGGAGGAGAGGAAGGGGAAGGGGGATTGGGAGAGGGAGGATTGGAATTTTGGGAGAGGGATTTTGCAGCTTGTGCAAAGGATTTAAAGGGAGATGAAGGAGAAGGGAGGGAGGATGTGAAGGGGGGAGAAAAGGTTTGGGGAGAAGAAGCAAATAAGGGAGTAGAGCATAATTCGGACAAGTTGTGAAAGTCAAGTTGAGGATTGCCATGAAGACGGCCATTAAGATTATGGATTATGTTTTTAGCTTCTATGAAAGGAATATTACGCTGGGCAGCGAGCTCTCGTATCTGCTTCTGTTTGAGTAATTCGGGCAAGAGGGATCGCTGGGTTTGTGAGGGCCTCGGCAGTTCGCGCAGGTAGGGGGGAGATTAGCTTTAGGGCAATTATCGCCGTCAGCGTGTCTGTCCTCTCCACAATGTGAGCAGCGAGGACTACTTTTACATTGAGTAGAAGAGTGGCCAAGTCGAAGACAGGAAGAGCAGGAGGGAACTTTAGCCACGAAGGGGTGGACTTCATATCTAACCCAAAATAGATGAATATACTTAGGAAGGGCTTGACCTTTAAATGTTATCGCGACAGTTTTTGAAGGCACATAGTATATATCAGAAGTGTTGTTAGAATTAGGGGCTTTGCGATTAAGCCTGCGCACTGAGGATATCGTAAATGGGGAGATAATTTCTTTGGCTATTTCTTCTATGGAAAGATCGAGAGGAACGCCACGAATAATTACTTGTCTATGAGTTCTAAAAGAGGGAATAAATGCAACCAAAGATTTGTCTCTTAGAATAGAATGGTTGATGAGCGAATTAGCTGCTTTGCTAGACTTCATTTGGACAAGAATTTTAGAATATCCCATTTTTCTGATTTCAATGAGATCGAGTTTAAAGGTTGAAGTTATTAATTTACCAATAGTGAGAGGATGTAGTGAAGAATTGTCTTTGGATTGGATTACGACGTCAAAGGGACCTTGAGCGTTGTTTTCGTATTTATTAGCCAAAAGAGCTTCAGAGATCGTGAGAGATAAATCAGTCTTTTGTAGTTTCTTGGCACTATTATTGTTATTGCTTGAAGAAGAGGAATTGGGATGAGTATCCGAGCTAGAGGAACGTTTATGATTAGAGGAAGGTTTACTAGAGGAGGAAGGGGGACTAACATGCGAGATAGAGGCGGTATTAGAAGAGAGAGAGACACCGCACTTTCGTTGGGACTTACCACATTAGAGCCTCTGTTTGAATCCAAGTTCTTTACCGAATTAGAAGCCGAGTTTGATTCTGGAAGGCCCGCAAGCAGTATGGATGTTTTGACTGAGAAGGACGGCGAATTATCCACATCCATTGTATCCTCGTCCGTTATTAATCCATCATCATCCGAGGGTGGGATGAGCTGGAAATATCATTGAGTATTTTAACGGCAAGCTCAGTTTCCTTACTATACAGAGAAGAGTTAGGAGGGAAGGGAGAGGAAGAGGAATGCTGAGGAAAGGGAAAGATCCGCCGGGATCAGGGTCGGACATCGCGGAAAGAAAGGAACGTGTTACAAAGGAAAGATGGCGGCCGAGATCGCGTGTTGGACGCACCGCGCAAAAAATGTCGTTGTATTTGACACTACGTTTAAGTCTCACTGTATTTTCAATCTCAAAAAAGATCCGAGCAAAAAAGGAGACAGATATGAGCGAATATGCAAAATTTAAGAAAGAATATCACACTAAATCTTGGCAAAAGAACACAAACGAAAGGAACACCGATGCGTACACGAATATAGATGGCGCTCGAATCCCCAATTTAGTTTTCGAATATATCAGTGATTTTGAGAATATAGATATACGCTGAATTATGTATATCTACTCGTTTATATGAAAATTACATAAAAACAACTTAATGGCGCATGTGAAATAATATTTCACGTAAAAATGAAAAAGAGTTCAAACATATATATAATATATATATAATATATATATATAACAAAAATATAGATAAATAGGGAAAAAAAGAAATAATTGAAAATAAAATTTGTCGAAAAAGAAAAAAAAATAAATAAAATATAAAAATCCAATAACGTGTGTGAAAGAGAGAGAGAGAGAGAGAGAGAGAGAGAGAGAATTTAAATATTTTTTTCTAAGAATATATTATGTATGATTACAAAATTTAATGAAGTACATATTATCATATAGTTTTAAGTTAGAAGTTTCAATAAAGCACAGGAAACATGATTTAAATTTGTGATGATTTTAATATGCAATGTAGGTTCAATGTAAAAATAATATTGGGTATATCGAATAATATTAAATTTGCGAAAAAAATTAAATAAATAAGTTCGCATTTTTTATTTGTTTAATGTTACAAACGATGCAATTATATAGGAGAGATTTCGTATATTTGAACAACCATACATACATATGGAAACAAATGAGGTAACCATTTTAGGAACCATCTGTCAAAGTTCACCTCAAATGCACCAAATTAAATTTTTGTTTGCTTGGCCTCGTGATGTCAGTGACTTCTAATATTTCGTATATCATACATTTACGATCTCATAAACAATGACATGTTCATAAACGAGCAATGCCACGCTGTCAAAAAATAAAGTCTTCCAATTCTTTTAATGACAAAACTACGATTTTATGCTTACAAAGAAATAATTTAGATTGGTAACCAAAAGAATACAAGAATATTAAGTTGTATGTATACTATGTACACTTTCAATAATTTTGAAAAATAATTAACTTAGAAAATTATTATTTTAATATTTCTAAATATTTATGTATCATTTTCTGAGAGAGATTCATTACATTAATATACTATTTAATTTCTTTCAAATAACTTTCTTCACATACTTTCTTTGCTAATAACTTTTTAATAAACAATAAGCTAGTATCTTTACAGGAATACTTAGGATAATAATTTTGATGAAAATAAAGTACATATAAGGTACAATAATACATTTGTAGTATATATAATATATATACAGGATGAATTTTAATGCTTGTGTTAATCTTTTTATCATGCGGGAGATTATCGACTGCATAATAAATTGATTGGTACATAAATGTCAATTATTTGGATCGATCGTATCTAAGGTCCGAACATGATGTGTCTTTTCTTAATTAAAGCAAATTAATAGCTGAAATTATGTAGTATGGATTTATTATTATTATTATTAAAACTACATATTTATTATTATTATTATTACTATTATACATTATTATTACTATTATATTCGGGCCTTCGATACAGTCGATTCAAATAATTAACATTTATGTACCGATTAATTTATTATGCAGTCGATAATCTCCCGCATAAAAAGATTGACACAAGCATTAAAACTCACTCTGTATATATATAATGTCATTAATAATATATATATATATATATATATATATATATATACAAGGTATCCGAAAAATCACCTACTTCAATTCGGGAGGTGATTCGGGATCCAAAAACAAGCAAAAAAGTTCATATAAACATAGGTCCGGAAACGAGCCGTTTCCGAGTTATAGCCACTTTTATGTTCAAAAATCGTAATTTAGAATCCGCTTGACATCTCTTTTTCTTAATTATTTCTTAAATTAAAAATTTTATTTTTTAATTTTTATTTGTTATTTTTATTTAATTTTTAATTTTCCATTTTTATTTTTAAATTTTTTTTTTAATTTTTATTTTTAATTTTTTTTTAATTTTAATTTTTTTAGTTTTTTTCAATTTAAATCGAATTAAATAAGGTGTTCAAAATGACCACCTTCAGCACGAATGCAGGCCCTTATTCTTCTATCAAAGGAATTCCGAACTCTTTGAAAATTTTGATCCCTCCTTATTTCTTCAAATCTATGAATTATTCTTTGTCTTAAGTCAGCAATATTATTGAGTGCATTTCTGTAAACAATTGATTTTATATGACCTCATAGATAAATTTTAAAAATAAAAATTGAAAATTAAAAATTAAATAAAAATAACAAATAAAAATTAAAAAATAAAAATTTTTAATTTAAGAAATAATTAAGAAAGAGGGATGCCAAGCGGATTCTAAATTACGATTTTTGAACATAAAAGTGGCTATAACTCGAAAACGGTTCGTTTCCCTACCTATGTTTATATGAACTTTTTTGCTTGTTTTTGGGTCTCAAATCACCCCCGAAGTGGAGTAGGCGATTTTTCGGATACCCTGTATATATATATATATATATATATATATAATTAATGATACATATATATATATATATATATATATATATATATAGGGTGTCCCGCAACTACTGCTCCATATTTTAAAGATAGATTCTCTGGCCAATTTAAAAATTTTTCCTCAGCGAAAATGTCGAGGCACTAATAGTTTTCGAGTTATAAATAATTGAAAATAAAGGTTTTTTCGCAAACTAAGCCTTATGAGAATAAAATATTAATAAAGTTACATTCTTTAGTTAATTTTAGGTAGAGTTTTTAGGTAGAGTACTTTAATAGAATTTTAATTTAAGGCTTAGTTAGAAAGATACATCATGACAAAAATTGGGAATATGCAAAAAATAATGATCTTCTTCGACATTTTCGCTGAGGAAAAATCGTTTTTAAATTGACCAGAGAATCTACCTTTAAAATATCATCCGTTAGTTTCCATAGTTTCGGGACACCCTGTATATATAATTTCAAATATTAGACTTTCTTATTTATGCGATTAGAATTATTCATATAATATAACATAATTTAATTTCAATTATTTATAATTATAAACATAATTAACACTTTGCATTATTTCATGTTAATAAAAAAATGAAAATACCGGTTAATTGCAGGTCACAAGGTATCTTTGTAAATATACGTGTTTTTAATTATATATTATTACGTGTATTTAATTATATATTATTAACGCACATAAGCATAATTAATAAATCGATAATTATAAAAAGCTATTTGTAAGAAAAATATATAGATGTTTGCGTCATACTTGTTACTTTCATTAAACGGATATTATTGATATTTTACAAAATGCTGAAAATAATCCTGTTGACATTTGATTTCGAAAATGCGCCTTCGTATTTTGTTTTAAATATTTGAAATATATTGGTGCGTACGTCTGTAGCTTTTTGTTAATTTGCTTATCTCAAACAGATGATTATGTCGATATTAAGTATTAATGTGAATAGCCAATAATCAATTATCAATAAATATTATATTAAATATGATCTCGTGTATGTGTGTATATATATATATATATATATATATATATAATTATATATATATATATATATATATATATAAAATATATATATAATACATACACAATAATTTTAAATATATAATAAGAATAAATAATAATTATACATTATAAAAATTACAACTTGACTTTTTTTCTCAGAGTCAAAATTTTAGTTATCCCGAAAAGAAACTGGTTTATAAGTTTATAAACATTTTTAATCAGTTAATGTTGATTTTTATATTTTCGTATCTTCATCAAAAATTCAGCAATCGAACAAAATGACATGAATTTTAAAAAAATGAGTCAAGTTCTAAATGTGAAATATAAATATAAATTTTTCGAACTCTTAAGAGAAAGCCAAATCTGGATAATAGTGCCTCAGTTTCAGAAATAATTATTTCTTTTTAAATAAATTGTTATATATGGAATATATTTCTTTCCGCGACTAAATAACTGAGTAAATCTCAATTCAAGATTTCTATTAAAATAAATCATCCCTAATCTCTATAGAAAAGCATAGGCGAAAAAATATCGTGAGAAAATTACTGAAACAAAAATCATTCTTCTATTGTGTGTTCATATTACATGCATAGTATTGCACTATATTTTACTTAACAATTCTTTTGTCTGCAAGGAATGTTTACAAATAATTTTGTAAGTAATGACAAATAAAAATCTATAGAATTTAAAATTATTGATTTTAAAAATAAAATTAGAAATCTATACGAGTTACGGCTAACACAGAGAAAATATAATATCAATATAAATCATTATAATAATTTATTATTAATAATAATTTATTATTGATATATCTAGCGGACTATCATTATAATAATTTATTATTAATAATAATTTATTATTGATATATCTAGCGGACTATTGCATTAATTCGTGTTAACCTATCCATCATTATTAAATTGTTGATAAACTAATGACTTGTATAATATTAAAATATGCGAATCACATTACATAACACTCTCATCATATTGAAAAATATTTAAATTTATTTAACTAAGAGTTAAACATCTAGATTAACTAAAATTTAAATCTAAAGCTTATTAATTCTCTTTTTAAAATTTATATAAATCGATTTTTATTAAAATCACTAAAGTTTCCAAGTAAAAAAATTCTCTTCCTTTTTTTGCTTTTACTTGCTCATTCATTCTTTCCCACTCTGTCATTCACTAAAAATTATATATTTTGGATAGTATTTTCGGAAATTAGAAATAAAAATGCTTATTTAAAAAGGCTTATTTAAAAGAAATTAAATGACATTATTAAATTAAATGACATTTAATTTTTGCTTGTTACTTTGGGATACCGTAACATTAATATATACCGTATAAAAGCAAAAAATTAATGATTAATAAACGAATACAAGTGGAATATTAGTACAATATTCATAAAATTAACTTTCACTTTCCTATTTCTCTCTTTCACAAAAAACCTTAACTTCCTACATTCATTTAATTCAACTTCTGTTGCATTAGTAAATTTATCTAGAAAGTCGTACATCTAAAATAAATTATTTTGATATTCAACAGCAATATTAAATAACAAATTTATGTTGCATCATGGTTATTTATTTTACATTTACATATACATACATATATATATAAACACGTGCAATTTTTACCTTTTCCAATTGTTTCGTAGAATACACATGATTAATAATAATAGTAAATGTTACATGCTTCGCTGATTAGTCTATAACAATAAAACAATAAATTTAATGATACGTACATAAATTGTTGAATGATAGATATATATTTACAAAGAAAGCTGTATTACCTGGGTCCTATGTTCTTAAGTTTTTCTAATATGAAGTCGAGTATTACAGAATTCTTTGCATGCTTCGCGATAATAAAAAGAAAATAATTAATATAATCTTTATCGGAAAAATCTTTTAAAAACATAATCGATGTTGTATTATACTATCATTTTTCATTAGATTTAAATAGGCTTTGATAAATTGTGAATCCTCAAGGCCAAGACAGATATTTAAAAAATTTAGTTTTAAATTTTTCTTTTCCCAAACGATATATTTCCCACCAAGGAGAATCTTCATCGCTAAGAGAATAGTCCATTATTTTTAAACCTTGACAGTATGTCCATTCTTTCCACCATGGCAAAAGTCTATGAGATTTAATACAAAACAAATTCTGTTATAAAAGTTTGCATATATTAAAGTTTTGCATATATTAATCTTATTTTGATCAAATAATTTAACAAATTATAATTTTATAACATAATTTAATAAAGGTAAATTTTGATCAAATAATGTAATAAACATTGCACATGTATCTACAAAACATTTAAAATAAAATAATTGAAAATATATTATAAGAAAAATTACATGTTCTTTTCTGCAAAATGTCGATTTAAGTTATTCTTGGCTGCTCGTATGCATATGCGATCATTAAGATTACATGTCCATTTCGCAGCCTCCATTCTCAAACTCTTTGTAAAATCGTGTTCATTAGAAACTTCATCGTATTCAAGTTTATCAAGCAAATCGTATAGTAAAAGTTCGGTATTTTCACCTAAATATATAAATATATATAAATATATATAAATATATATAAATAATATATATATATATATATATATATATATATATAAAATGTAATTTGCAATTAACAATTACATTTTTCTGAAACAATTATGTGTTTTCTTTACATCAATTGATTCCTCTCATTATTTTGTATTGTAAAGGTATTAAAGTAAGATAATCAAAAAATGAATTTTATAAGATATTTTACAGTTTATATAAAATTAAGAAATAATTTCAAACCTCCTAACTCGGAAAGTACTTAATGAAAACTAGCTTAAATATAATGTTTTGGAAAGCTCTCGAGATGAGTTACAAGAATATGCAAAAGCATATAGGATATCCCATTTAAAAAGTTGGAAGTGACTTTCACGTCACCTTCAGGTGACTCTTTAAGATCAAACTAATGACACTATCTTATGGTCCCCTTCAAGTCATACAACTTTTGTCTGAAACATTTCTTTCTAAAGTGCATAGTTTATGAAATATTCGACTGTCCGGGACTTTTGGGACACCCTGTATGTATATATACATATATATTTCTATGTATTTATAGTTGAGATGTGCAATTTAGAATTATATCAAATGCTTATCTTTTTTAATTTTTTATTTCCTTTTTTTCAATTATTTATAAAATTAGAGACGTCAACATATTTCGTATTAAACGTCGCATTCAGCAGACTCTACCCATCGACATATATAATGGACTGAGCATTGCGATAGCCAGGCGAGCGCCCGCTATAGAGAGAGAGATACTACATGGGAGGCCTATGTCTGTCTCTTTTGCTAGTATCTCATTGGCCGCATTCAGCAGACTCAACAGTTGGGCAACATTACTAGATTTTCCGATATAACTCGACGCTGATTGGTCGGGTCTGAAAGTAGAAACCAATCATGTTCGATTGCTACTTAGCGGTAGAGTCTGCTGAATGCGGCCATTGGTAACTTTGGTTCCCGCCTCGACTTTGGTTCCCAACTGTTGAGTCTGCTGAATGCGGCCAATGGCTTCATCCCACCTTGTCTAAATATTGGGATCGTGCTCCATCTCCATCTTACTATATCTATGGAACTTATCTGCTCTAACCGCCATCTTACTTGTCATCCAAGTGCTCTCTAGAGTACATTGGAGCATGCGACGCGAATAAACCTTATGTGTGGCCATTAGGTTACATTTCTCTACACTCAACAATTTCTCTACACTCTGCCATGGATGATTGGAAAGCACTTGTAAATATTGAACTACATTTATTATAACCCTCAATATATAAAATTTTACACATTATTATCAAGAATATCTTTATATATTTACTTTATTTATTTAGAATATTTTTATATCTTTAGAAGAAAGAGAGATTAATATAAGAGAGGTTAATATAAAAATATATAAATTCTAAATTTTTAATTCTTAATTTTTCTCAAATTATCTTCATTGTATAGTTTGACATGGATGTAATTCCTTACAATTCTTGTATATTGTTAATTTTGTGTACGTTATTGTTTATTATGAATGAATGACAAATGCTAAACAGAATATAAATTGTGATATTTGATGCATAATCAATTTATATTTAAAAAGTTAAATTATTAAATAATTAAAACAGTAACCATCAATTATAAGATTTGGATTCAAGAGCAATTATTAATATAAATTCCATTTTGAGTCGCTAAAAGAATTATAAAAACTTAATTTATATTCTTATTTTAAGAATAGGACATATTTGGAAGATACAGCAAAATATTTGTAAAAAAACTTGGATTTATGAGCAGAAAATTGAATAAAAAGTTAAGCCTGTATCAGACATTCGAGATTAAAGATTGGAATTTGATTAATCAAAATAAAAGAAGCAAAAATTTTGTTATTGTTTAATTATTTTAAACTGATTAAATGATAAACTTATTTAAACTTACTTAATGATAAGTCTTAATATCTTAATTTATTAAGACATAATATATAATTTAATATATTTATTTGATATAATTTAAAAAGACATTTTTAATCAAACATATATTCATGATACATTCATGAATTTAACTGCTCTCAGAATAATTTATTGCAAAGATACTATATAAAATAGAATAAATTATTAGTTATACAAATTTTTCTAACATTTATAAATACAATAACATCTTGTATTAGATATATAAAATTTTTTATTAATTTTATGTAAAAAATAAATGATTGCTATTAAACAGGGGCTTGTGGACACACTATGTACCACATGTATTCAATTAAAATGGAACGAACCTACAAAAATTCAACGAGAAGCTATTCCTTTAGTACTTGAAGGTAATGTTAACAATGAGACAATTATATCATAAATTCTAGAAAAATATATTAATATATTGATATTGATGTGACAATATTTATTTGATAGGCAAGGATGTAATAGGATTAGCAGAGACTGGATCAGGAAAAACTGCTGCTTTTGCGCTGCCTATACTACAAGCATTATTGGAGAATCCTCAAAGATACTTTGCGCTTATACTGACGCCTACAAGGGAGTTGGCTTTCCAGATTTCAGAGCAATTTGAAGCACTAGGTAAGAATAAAACTTATTTTGCTTTATTAAGGTCTCATATGATTTGACCATATTGGTTTTAGGTTCCAGCATAGGTGTAAAATGTGCAGTGATAGTAGGTGGGATGGACATGCATGCGCAAGGATTACTCTTAGAGAAAAAACCCCATATCATCATTGCCACACCTGGTAGATTAGTTGATCACTTGGAGAATACAAAAGGCTTTAACTTGCGGCAATTAAAATTTCTGGTAATCATACATGCAAAATATAATTTAGTTTGATGATTGAATTAATTCTATAATTAATTCTATAATCTTTAATCTCTCATCTCCTTTCTTTTGTCTTATTAACAAAAGATTATGGATGAGGCAGATCGTATTTTGAATATGGATTTCGAGGTAGAAGTTAATAAGATTCTCAGCGTGATACCGAGGGAAAGAAGAACATTATTATTCTCTGCCACCATGACAAAGAAGGTACAAAAGCTGCAACGTGCATCTTTACGAAATCCCGTTAAAGTTGAAGTGTCCACCAAGTATCAAACTGTGGAAAAACTACAACAATATTATATATTTATTCCAGTAAAATTCAAGGTGATAGTCAACAACAAATACAACAGCACAGCTATTAATAACAAGATAGTTGGCATGCAAAATATATTTATAAAAATTATATATATAATCTTATAAATATTTTTTAAACAATTTTATGTGACAGGATGTGTACCTGGTTCATATCTTAAATGAGCTAGCAGGCAACAATTTCATGATATTTTGTGGAACTTGCAATAATACTGTGAGAACTGCTCTATTATTGCGAAACTTGGGATTTACAGCAGTTCCTCTTCACGGGCAAATGTCGCAAAACAAAAGAATCGCTGCGCTGACAAAATTTAGAGCAAAAAATAGATCTATATTAATTTCAACGGATGTTGCTAGCAGGTCGGTCTCATACAATACAAAATATATTATTGAATACTAAAGCGGATTTTAAATTATATTTTCCATCTGCAGAGGACTTGATATTCCGCATGTAGATATCGTTATTAATTTCGATATACCTACACACAGTAAGGATTATATACATAGAGTAGGTCGAACTGCACGTGCAGGTCGATCCGGCCGTTCGATCACATTTATCACGCAATATGATGTCGAACTGTATCAACGAATAGA
The DNA here is from genome assembly GCA_030586385.1 of Camponotus fellah. Classification (NCBI taxonomy): domain Eukaryota; kingdom Metazoa; phylum Arthropoda; class Insecta; order Hymenoptera; family Formicidae; genus Camponotus; species Camponotus fellah. Next base: position 434,669 of record JAPIVC010000003.1, on the reverse strand, counting down.
ACAGTTAATATCAAAACAATTACCATTATATCCAACAGAAGAGGAAGAAGTAATGCTGCTGCAAGAAAGAGTAAGCGAAGCACAGCGAATAGTGAAAATGGTAAGAACTAGTTTAAGATGAATTATTTTCAAGTAAATAAATGCAAACAATATACAGGGTGTCCCAAAAGTCCCGGACCAGTCGAATATTTCATAAACTATGCATTTTAGAAAGAAATGTTTCAGACAAAAGTTGTGTGGCTTGAAGGAGGCCATAAGATGGTGTCATTAGTTTGATCTTAAAAAGTCACCTGAAGGTCACGTGAAAATCACTTTCAACTTTTTAAATAGGATATCCTATATGCTTTTGTAGCTCATCTCGAGAACTTTCCAAAACACTATAATTAAGTTAGTTTTCATTAAGTACTCCGAGTTACGAGGCTTGACATCATTTCTTAATTTTTATATAAATCGTAAAATATTTTTTTAAAATATTAATTTTTTTATTTTCTTATCTTAATACCTTTATATACAAAATATGAGAAAATCAATAAGAGGAATCCAATTGATGTAAAGAAAACACATAATAGTTTCAAAAAAAAAAAAAAATGTAATTGTTAATTGCAAATTACCTTTTTTTTTTTCCTCTCCTTCCGAAACAATTATGTATTTTCTTCACATCAATTGATTCCTTTCATTCTTTGGTACATAAAGGTATTAAGGTAAGAAGATAGAAAAATGAATATTTTACAAGATATTTTACAGTTTGTATAAAATTAAAAATGCTTCAAGCCTCAGACTCGGACAGTACTATGAGAATTAACTAATTATAGTGTTTTGCACAGTCTCGAGATGAACTATAAGAATGTGCAAAGTATATAGGGTGTCTTATTTTAAAAATTGGAAGTGACTTTCACGTGACCTTCAGGTGACTCTTTAAGATCAAACTAATGACACTATCTTATGGTCCCCTTCAAGTCATACAACTTTTGTCTGAAACATTTCTTTCTAAAGTGCATAATTTATGAAATATTCGACTGGTCCGACTTTCGGGACACCCTGTATATATATTTATATTGCATATAAATATTATCTTTGATTCTCTAGGATATGAAAAATATCGAGGAAAATAAAAAATCAGGTAAACGAAAGCGCGGTAGCAACAATGAAGACGACACAGAACAGTCTATTGGAGTGAGAAAAAGGATGAAAGTAAAAAGTAAAAGAAAATGAGAATGCTAAATATAAGATGTCATTAATATTATAATTAATTTTATTATAATAAAATCCTTTTTCTCTGTGAAACTTTGTCCTTTAAATAAAAAATATAGTAATCCTCATCTACTTTGTCTATCTCATTTAAAAATCAATAAAAGTTTTATATATCATTGAAAAGATGATTTGTCTCATATTTATTGTATATTTTTATACTTTATATATTTTTTCACATTTATCGATTATATCTTTTTATTCGATTTTTCTTCAGATAAAATTTTAAAGTTTATCAACCCATTAAAGTTTATCATATGCTGTTTTGACTGGATTAGTTCCTGTAATTTGAAATGCGATAATTAAGGCTCAACAATAAAATAAACGTTTTTATATTAAAGAAATTAGTATTGTATTTTAACGATTTGTAGTCTTTGCACAGAGCAGTATGGTATTTAAATATCACTCAAAGAGAATCACAATAAAATATATTAAGTAAAATCACAATTTTTTTTATCATTTACGGGGAATGCGTTAGGAGAAATTAACGAAGCATCGAAGACAAAATTTGTTATTGTACAACAAAGAAAGATCTTCTTTCACACTTTTTGCATGCTTCTACTTGAGTGTTATCACAAAGCAGAATATCCCATTTATGAGAAGAAATGCAGATAAAGGAAAACACGTTCGTCCCTACAGCAGAAAAATGTTATAACGGTCGTTATATATGTACAGCTTTTAAACTACTTAAAATTAATTATAATATTGTAAAATCGATATTGATTGTTTTTGTCAAACCTCTATAGAAAATCAGTAAAATCCATTGTACAAGGCTTTGTAGTACAAAATACGATATAAGAAACACGATAAGTGTCTTTTCAAATTTACACCTACGATGCCTTCTCTAATCATTATAAGATTATTTATCGCGTGTATAAAGTGGTAACAGATTCTTATTATTTTTTTTATGATTTTTGAAGAAAATGCATATCATCCAGTGTTTGCTGGTATCTTATCTAGGTAATTATCTAGATAAAATTATCTAGATAAAGAAATGGATCATCTTTATCTTTAACTACCTAATTAAAGATAAAGATGATCCATTTCTTTATCTAGATAATTTTATCTAGATAATTATCTAGATAAGATACTAGCAAACACTGATATCATCTAATCTCGTATTGCGAAAATTAAAAAATATAAATATGCATTTCTCTCTCTCAAGAATCTTGCCGTGTTCTGCCGTTGTCATCATTATGTTGTCATTGCAGGGGACACGATTAAAATGTTGCAGTTTTTCGAATCGTGTACCCATCACGCATTTAACTCGATTATCAATGCGATACAAGCTGTTAATAATTAAAAAAATGTTAACGTATGCAGGCTCGAGTACTCGATAAAATCATTCAGTATCTTCCCATACAGCACAAACTATTCCAGTAGTAGTATTAATAATGTTGCAATATTGCAGCAATATTACCGCAATATTGCTGCAATGTTCTGTGCTGTATGAGATATCACGTTTTTAGATGGTCTGAAAATATACATAATTATATATTAAGAGACTCTCTTCTACATAATATACAGGGTGTATCTGAAATGATACACTAAATTTTTGTAACATATTCTAGAGGTCAAAATAAGACTTTTTTTCCTATGACATGAACCCCCCTCCGAGCTAAAGGCCCTTAAAGTTTGGAAAAAAAATCAAAAATTGGCTGTATTTAAGAAAAAAAAAGGTTTTGACGTTATCTTACCTATCACCCTCTCTTGAAAGATAAATAAATTTGCGTTGCGGATATTTTCAATTTCATACATTTTCGAATTTTAGCTCGGAGGGGGGTTCATTTGCAAAGCCATCTTCATAAGAAAAAAAAATATTTTGACCTCTACAATACTCTTCTAAAGTTTAGTGCATTTCACATTTCAGATACACCCTGTATATGAATCTAGTAAGCATTCACATATCGTATCTTTACTGTGTTGTTTTATATATATATATATACAGGGTGATTCAAAACAATCTGATGTTTTTGAAATATGATATTCTTGAACAAATTCTAAAACTATTTTTCCTCTTGAAAAATTTTGTCCAAAGCTTAATTTTTAAGTTATAATAGAAAATAGTTGGCTACTCACGAGTCTGATACAACGGACAGGCAGAGACGGCGCAATGCATCACGAGACAAATGCTCTCCCATTTCCCCAGACAGTCAATTTTATTGCACAATATTTGATCCTTTGAAATGTATTAAATTATTATTGCAGTTTCTGAACATAATATTTAACAATATTATTATCGTCTAGAAGGGTTATAACGTAATGCTTAAGAATAAAATATTCAAACGCGAAATTATATGAAGTAACAAATAAACTGAAAATGGACGAATGAAAAACGAAATAGTAATTGCAATTTGATTAAATATTCTTATCTTTAAAAAAAAAACTGACGAATTTTATTTCTTTCTGAAGATCGTTTATCTTATAACAGCTTATAAATTTCACTTGACTTTACACAATAAAAATATTACTATTTTAATAATCTTTATTATTACTTGCAAATATTTACTTTCGCACAAATTAAGACATAAAATTACACGATAAATAGATTAGAAGACCCTATTTCTCTCTTTCTCTCTTCTAATCGCTATTTATCGTGTAATTTTATGTCTTAATTTGTGCAGAAGTAGTTAGAATTCGTTCAAGAATATCATATTTCAAAGATATCAGGTTGTTTTGAATCACCCTGTATGTATGTATATACAGGGTGTCCCAGTTATCTTCCGTCATCTTTCAAAGACAGATTCCTGGGATCATTTGAAGACGATTTTTCCTCAGCGAAAATGTCAATGAAGGCCATCATTTTTTAAATGATCCTGATTTTTATCATATATCTTTGCAATTAAGTCTTAAATTAAAACTCAACTAAAATAAACTTTATTTAAAATTAATCGAAGAATGTGGTTTTGTTAATATTTTATTTCTACAAAACTTAATTTACGAAAAAACATCTTATTTCCATAATCATTTATAATTTGAAAATTATTAGTGTCTCGACATTTTCGTTGAGCAAAAATCGTCTTCAGATGATCCCAGAAATCTATCTTTGAAAGATGACGGAAGATAACTGGGACATCCTGTGTATATATACAGGGTGTCCGATTCGTGAGGGACCAAACGAAAAGTGATGATAGATTGGGTCAAACTAAGAAGAATAGTCCTCTATCATTTTGCAAAATTCGCAATAATTATTAAGTAATAAGCAAAAAGCGGTCTATCGCTTCTCATACGCCAGGACATTTTTGCTTATTACTTAATAATTATTGCGAATTTTGCAAAATGGTAGAGAACTATTCTTCTTAGTTTGACCCAATCTATCATCATATGTATGTATGTAAATATGCATACATACATATGTATGCATGTATGTATATTTTGTACATTTTTGCTCATTATTTAATAATTATTGCGAATTTTACAAAATGGTAGAGGACTATTCTTCTTAGTTTGACCCAATCTATCATCACTTTTCGTTTGGTCCCTCACGAATCGGACACCCTGTATGTATATATATATATATATATATATATATATATTTATATTTATAATATGTCTCTTGGATCACTTAGTAAACTTGAAAAATGCGTGATTGTGCAGTTCCGTCATGCAAATAATATTGGTCGCAATTTCTGCAACAGTATCCGCTTAGAATACATGTACATATGCCACGCTTTACACAGAGGTATAATTAAATTATATCTCCCCTTTATACCTCTTTATTTTAAATAATTGTATGAGAAAATTTCAACTTAGTTTTTATTATTTAGGGGGAAGGAGGGAGTACATTTAATCTCTTTATCGAAGGTTCTTGCGATAGCAAACGATGCACCCACATAAAGGTGTCACTTCGATTTGCAATGTGATCATCTCACGTGCGAAGTTATTTATCTCAAAAAAAAATGTCGATATCATTCTTGTATATATTACTTAACATAGTAATATATAATTAATTATAATTAATATAATTAATTATTATAATTAATCTTTTGAACATTTATTTAAAATTTGATAGAGACCATATAGTGTAATAAAAATGTATGAAAAAGTATCTTAATATCTCTTAATACTTGAACAATGTCACTTTAGAATATAGATATTAGTATTATATCGAATATACTGATAAATGTAATTTTTTCTCTCCTCTTTTTGCTTCCTAAAATAATATTAATCGATTTATTTTGAAATGGCTTTGAAACACATGAGCAAATTGAATACTCTGTAATCACATCAATCAGGTATATTATTTAGCATTGCAGTTTATCGACGATTTATAATAAATAAATTCGCGCGCGTGATTCTCAATAAAACAGATATGCACATGCATATCGAGAGTGATAAACGTCATTCGACGATTATAATAAACTTGTGTGTTTTTGTAAAGTATATTGCGAATTTAAGGGCTGCGAAGTGCAGCATGAAAAGTAGCTTAGCCTACTATATATCACGCTACTTTTATTAATAATATATAATGCGGTACACAATCTTAAACCTTGACGAGCCCCGACCTCAGATCAAATCGTTAGAGCACATATAAGTAACCTGTTTCGAGACAACGGAGGAATCACGATCAATCTAATCACGATGGATGGAATGTGTTTTTTTTTTCCAAATACAGGCTGCGAGATGACGTGCTAGTGTGTGATAAAAATCGAAACGCAACTTAGGTTTCATTCAAAAATGAGAAATAAAATATATTCCATAATATTATTATTCACTATTTCTACACATTCTGTACATTAATTCAATTTAAGGGTTTTATACCTCGATACACTTTATACAAAAAGGCTACTTATAATCTAACATTAAGACATACCATAGCATGAGTGCCCTCCACTTACCGCCAGACAGCGGAGGGCCACACGCATGTTTGTACTGGTATTATAGAGTCAGTCGCCAGCAAGTATACCACCCTTTTCCTCTTTCTCTCTTTCTCATTTTTATTCTTTCCTATTATCACACAGCACAGTAAATTATTCCATATATAATTGTTTCTTTCTCCTTCACTTTCTTCCTTCCTTATTCTCTTTGCTTTCTCGTAATATTATCATTTACAAATAGTTGCGGTTCCTTTCTCAAACTATCTCTTTATTTTTTCACTCGTTTTCTCGTTTTTATCTTATCGCATAGTTAACGGGTTTTTTTCTTCGAAAGAAGAATTAAGAGAGATTTTATCGTCGTAGCATCAAAATATAATGAAATGCTTTCATTGGCTTCTATGCACGAATTTGTTCTGTTTTGTTTTCCATTGTACTCTTTACCGAATATATATATTTTTTTTACATCTGAATCATTTGCAAAATTTCAGAAACACAATACCGGTACGGCGAAATGGCGTATCTCGATGAGTGACAGAATTATTTTAATTCAAGTCTCTGTCCTCTAAGTACTTATACTCGAAAGTAAATCCTTCTTTTTTCCTTTGTCCCCATTTTTCATAGTCAAAATAAATGTATGTTCCCTAAAACACAAAAGTTTCTTATAGAATGTTGGCAAAATATTAATGATGAATACAAATGAAACAATCGATCATTTACTCCTATTTAAATTATCCATTGTTACATTTCTTTGAAAGCGTATAAAGATCGGCTTTATTTGTAATAAAATTAAAAAAAAAAAAAAAGAAAGAAAATATATATTAACCTGTTCATATTCCTCATTAATAACTTTAGGTTCTTCGTGCCTTTGAAACCACATCATATACTTAGTGTGAAACCTCCAGCTTTGCTTCTTTAGAGCTTTCGCCGCCAAATATTGTCCTTTAGACCCCTCCATATAATAAAATATGAAGAATAATGTTTCTGTAGAAAGACGTTGGAAGAACTCCACGGTATCCGAATGAGGAAGCTGAACCTAATCGAATCACGTGCGTGTCAGCAGTGTCAGTTCGCGCTCGTGGGCAGCGAATGATGAATTTAACATCAGACATCGTATAAAACGCGTAAAAGAAATATACCTGCTGATAATAGGGAGGTGTTGTGCACGTATTTCTCGGCAAATACGAACGTAGTCGTTCCGAGTCAGACGGATGTGGCATATGACAGTACGCGGCCTCCATCATTTGGAATTGCAACTGATGTTCTCTCTGTAATGGTACAGGCCCCAGAGGCGCGACCCCAAGCAGCGGAGGAATGTGTGCTTCCGACGTGGCATTGTTACCGCTGTTGTTATTTGTCTTAGTACTGTCAAAGATGTTTCTATTCGGCTCGGAAGGCGGTATCTCGAGACCTGCTCGGACAATTACTTGTTGGGCAATGGATTTTAAAGAGGACATATTCCCATCAGGAAGCTTAGGGATGAGACCATTGGCAGTGGACGGTGCTGGCGAGCAGGAATTTGCAGGCATCGGCGAGGATCTACTGCTGACCGATGATTGTGGCGATGACGACGGCGGTATTGGCGTGGTCATTTCCGTTTCACTATTGTGATTCTGACTCTGCTGACTGTGTAGTACATGCGTCGTTTGTGCTGGCGCCGAATTACTGTTATGCTGTTGCGTAACCGTTTGCGGCACAATCGACGTAACGCTGGACATAGACGACGACGACAAGAGGCTATTCTCGTTGTTGTGGGCTTCAAAAGAAAGATTGAAGAAATTGTTTAATATCGAAATATGGGTGGCCGATTTATCTGAAGACATTGAAATATCGAAAACCAAGCCTGAGAGAGAAAAATGTTTCGGACAAAAGTTGTATGGTTTCGAGGGGGGCTATAAGAGGGTACCATTGGTTTGACCTTGAAGAGTCATTTGAAGATCATGCAAAGATTACTTCAATTTTTTTTAATGGAACACCCTATATATTTTTGCATATTCTTGTAGCTCATCTCGAGAGCTTTCCAAAACACTATAATAAATTATTTTTCCATCAAGTACTTTTCGAGTTATGAGGCTTGAAATAATTTCTTAATTTTACATAAACCATAAAATATCTTGTAAAATATTCATTTTTTATTATTTTATGTTAATACTTTTATGTACAAAATAATGAGAGGAATCAATTGGTGTAATGAAAACATACAGTTGTTTTTAAGAAAAAATATGGAATTGTTAATTGCAAATTCCATATTTTTTCTTAAAAACAATTGTATGTTTTCTTTACACCAATTGATTCCTCTCATTATTTTATACATAAAAGTATTAAAATAAGATAATCGAAAAATGAATATTTACCAATGGTACCCTCTTATGGCTCCCTCGAAACCATACTATTTTTGTCTGAAACATTTTTCTCTCTCGGGCTTGGTTTTCGAGATATTTCAATGTCTTCAGATAAATCTGCCATCCTGTAAATTATCTAAATATATAAATACATAAAATAAATTATTAAAACGCAAAGTTGCTACAAACAGTCTCATGTACAATTTTCATATGAGAGAAATATCTTACTGGATGTTTTATTGGAGATAGGATGGATGGTTTGCGAACTGCTGTGCGACGCAGCTACAGTGGCAAAATTGCCAGCGTTAGTGGTGGCAATGTGATTACTCGTAGAACTAGGCGAGCTGTGGCTAGGCGTCATGGGAATGGTTTTGCTCGGAGTGCTGCTTGATAATATGTTCGATTTTATGGTGGCAGTGCTTCCCGTGGTTGGAATGCTCGCTTGTGTATTCAATAGCGGTCTGACTGCTGTCGGTTTCACAGGCTGAAATCAAAACGCGACATCGGAATTGATGCTCTGTGTTCTGATCTCGATAGAAACTTATCAATTTTTTTTTTCCTTTCGCCTGCACTTTACGATATAATATTGATTTCTTTTTTTTTGAAATGAGAATCTAGAGCGAAAGATGTATACCTTTGTTTTCTTATCGTTATCTGTAGAACTGTCGCTCGAATGATTATGCATAGTTGAACTCAATGATGGTGACGGTATAGGCGAAGTACAGGAATTAGTTGAAGTCGGCGTTCCCCCGGTTTCGTTGCTATTGTTACTATCCGTCGTTGCTGACGAGGGTATACCAACCCCGGACAATTCGACTTCATCGAGGCCGATAATATCATCATAAATATATTCGTTTTCCTCAAAATCAGGATCTTGTGACGATTCGATATAATACTCAACATCGTCCTTTATCCTCTTAATCTGTTAACATTTTATACAGAGAAGATAAGAAAAATTGTTTCGTGATAGAACATGTCGTTTTACATTTTATACAAGGTGTATCTTAAAAAACTCCCACTAAGAAAATAGCGTTATTCCTAATTAAAAACCGAGTTTGAAAAGTTCTGAACCATTTTTTTTTTCCAAAATTCATTAAATAATTAATTAGATTTAAGTATTAAAAAGATTTTTGAAAAGATGAATTGTTTAAAAATTAACACAAAACAGTTTATTTTTTTGCTTATCCAAATCTTCATATGTTGATAACAAGGAAGTTTATCTTTTTATTGACGCGATTTTACTCATTAACTAATTAATATAATTAATTATTATAATTAATTATAATTAATATATATTATAATTAATATATATATTATAAATAATTAATATAATTAATATAATTAATTAATAATATAATTAATAATATAATTTAATTAACGCTTTATTAAGCATTATGAAAATGAAAAAAATGGTTCAGTACTTTTCGACTCGGTTTTTAATCAGGAATAATGCTATTTGCTTAGTGGAAGCTTTTTAAAATACACCCTGTATACCAATCTAAAAAAACTTACTGTATTGACTTCGACAGACATATTGTCAAGCATACGTAATAACGTTTCCAATTTACGGATATGATAGCGATGCTTATCGAGCTTCGTCTTCAATTCGTCTACCCTATCTTGCTTGTCCTTGTCTATTCTCTTCTTCTTTCCCGCCTGTAACGATTCTATTTCCGATTCAAATGTATCCATCTACACCAAAAATAATGATAAATATGTTATAATAATACTCATGCTTGAGTACTCTACTGAAGAAGCCAGCCAAGATGTCATCAATGTAATAACTGGTACCTGCAGATTGAGAGCGTCTATAGAATTGGCGAGCCAACTAGTAACCTCGTCTTTCTCTTTCTGAGCTGGGTCTAATTTTTGAGCTGCACCCAAACCTTCTTTAGAGTAAGCCTTTGTTTTTGTCTCTCTTTCCACAACTTTAAATCTTTCCATTTGCTGCAATGTGTATAAAATATTTACTATTTATAATAATTATATATATATTACACGTACACATACGGCATTATTTGACAAGGGATACTAACAGTTTCGATCAACTTCCTGTAGTCAAGTAATGTACTCTTATCTTTTATTTCACCTGATGCGATCCAGCTCTTAATTTGATCGCGTAACCTTTGAAGTTTCTTAATTTCCTTTTTGAGATCAGCCTCGTACTTTTCCTTCTGATTGCTGTTGGTGGCATTATGAACTTTTTGCCAAATATCCTCAAAGGTTTCTACACCTTCCGTTACTTTTTTAAGGCACCGATCTATTTCACCTGAAATGACAATATGGATTTTAATACACAATTATCTTGTCTGTTTTTAGAAATTGGCTAATTCTGTTGGGAAAATTATTTAAAAGTCATTGTATGACTATTAAATGGATCAAAATGATTAAAACAATTTTAGAAAATTTTGTATACCACTCTTATTCAGTTTCTAATTTAATCTCATACACAAATATTTCTGAAAACCTAATTTAACTAATCGCATAAATATTTCTAAAAATTCAACCAATTTTCGTATTACATAATAAATTTAAGATAAAGTGGAGATTAATAGTTATTTCATTAATTTTCTGGATAAAATAAATTATAAATCACATTTCCCACAAACATATACGCAATATATACAAATTGACACATTTTTTGAACGATACAGAAAACACAAAGAGATCTGGAAAAACCAGCACTTTTGCAAGGATAACAATTTGAAAAGATAACGAGGCTAAAATATATAAAGTATAAAATGTAGCAAACATTATAAAAATGCCAACAAAGGCTTTACTTCGCTATAAAATTCTTTCGTAGATCAGAAGAAAAAACAGACATCCTACAACACAATTTATTCAATAATTTATTTAATAACAATAAAAATAATTTATTTAATAATAATAAAAAAAAATACACATAATATCAAGACTGTAGCACACTATTTTAAATTATCTCATGTTACATTGCGCTGCAATTAATTTAAAAGATTGATACAAAACTTTTAAAGGGTTATGCCGATTATATATATATATAAAACCTGGTGTTTTGAGGTGTTTTGAGGCATTTCGAGGAAATTCAAGCAACAACTGCGAGGATAAATAATACGCAAAGCTAGACAGAGCCGAGAGCAAGAGGTCCCCCAGCCACCAGGATGCGACATTGGATCGTATGTCGCGAGGATTCGCGAAAGGACGATCGTAAACATCGCAGGAATCGAATAAACGAGGAAAGTGGAGAAGGTGGACGGTGAAAAACGAGCGGTGAACAGGGTAAATTCTCCCAGAATGTAAACACGCTGGAAACGCATTTTCTTCCCCTCTCACCTTGCAACTTTCTTGTCGCAGCCATGGCTATGTGAACGTGCGGCAAAATGGTTCATGCATAGTCCAGATGTATTGGAGATGATACGGAACAATTTATCGGAACGAGTAGCCGCTCGACTGTTATTCCTCGTATAATATGGGAGACTCGGCGAGACACACAAGATGGCTTCCGTTTTCAAATGACAACGTCCGACCGTCCGTGAATCTATCGTGGAAATCCTCCTCTCTCTCTCGCCCAGCGCTCGAGAGACCCGTCACCCTTCGGAGATTCGTGACTTGCCGCGAGCCAAGTGCTGTGCACGAACGTGAAGTACGTATGCACGATGCGATTTTGTTTTTTATATTTTTTTTTTTCCACAGTCCGTAACGTAGTCGGCTCGCGAGAAGCAAGTAGCATCAACAAATGTGATATATATGAGATGCAAGAAATAAGAAAGTGTATATATATATATATAAATATATATATATATATGTGTATATATACATATAATACGTGCGTCGACCGTCGACGTGCACTCGCAAGTCTATTCTCGAGACGCTCTTCGATGTGTTCGGAAATGCGATGTTTCTGCGAATTAAGGATGCAGAGTATCGAAAACTGCGGAATGTGCGCGATTGGTCAGATTTTCGAGGCGCGCGATTCGTGATACGCTCTCCATGGCCGGTATTCATAGTCCGATTTTAAGCTGGGTCTACAATGGCCGTAGCATAAAGGTCATTCTACAATAGAGTCGTAAAGTCGTAAGTCGTAAGAAATTGACCAATCCCAGTTGAAGTTCAGGAGAATAATCAACTGTGATTGGTCAATTTCTTACGACTTACGACTTTACGACTCTATTGTAGAATGACCTTAAGTCGTTTACAATGGGTGCTTTTCATTTAGCGACACAAGTCGACACAAGCGTCATTCTATCTTTTTTCAATGAATAACAATAAACAAAGATAGAATGACACTTGTGTCGACTTGTGTCGCTAAATGGAAAGCACCAAATGAGATTTTAAGGAGACTTAAGGCTTTCTCACATGAATTGTCATAACCATAAACGTAAAACAAAAACGTAAGCTGAAGAACCAATCAGAATATTGCTTTAGTTTTATGTATCCTAGAAGACGATAGAAATGACCTAGAAATGATCATAAATAGAAGTAACTAGGAATTCAACTGGTTGAATCCTAGTTTCTTTTGTCTATGGCCAACTTTATCATCATTTCTATCGTCTTCTAGAATACATAAAGGTCATTCTACAATAGAGTAGTAAAGTCGTAAGAAATTGACCAATCCCAGTTGAAGTTCAGGAGAATAATCAACTGTGATTGGTCAATTTCTTAAGGTCATTCTACAATAGAGTTGTAAAGTCGTAAGAAATTGACCAATCCCAGTTGAAGTTCAGGAGAATAATCAACTGTGATTGGTCAATTTCTTAAGGTCATTCTACAATAGAGTCGTAAAGTCGTAAGAAATTGACCAATCCCAGTTGAAGTTCAGGAGAATAATCAACTGTGATTGGTCAATTTCTTAAGGTCATTCTACAATAGAGTCGTAAAGTCGTAAGAAATTGACCAATCCCAGTTGAAGTTCAGGAAAATAATCAACTGTGATTGGTCAATTTCTTACGACTTACGACTTTACGACTCTATTGTAGAATGACCTTTACGACTTACGACTTTACGACTCTATTGGGTGCTTTCCATTTAGCGACACAAGTCGACACAAGCGTCATTCTATCTTTGTTTATTGTATTCATTGAAAAAGGATAGAATGACGCTTGTGTCGCTAAATGGAAAGCACCCATTGTAGAATGACCTTAAAGCTAAAGCAATATTCTGATATATTCTGATTGGTTCTTCAGCTTACGTTTTTGTTTTATGTCTATGGTTATGGCAATTCATGTGCGAAAGCCTTTAAGGTCTATCCAGACAAACTTGCATAGATGCATAACCATTGATTGGACTATAAGCAATAAAATAAAAACTTGGACCAATTAAATTCCTTATGCATATAGTTATGCGTCTATGCAAGTTTGTTTGGATAGACCCTTAAGATTTTCACACATGAATTGCCATAACCATAAACGCTTAAGGGTGCTGTCACATGGCAGTCGGAATTTCGGAAAACGGAATCTCGGAAAAGTACTAGAGTGGTAAACCAATCAGAATTTTTTTCCAATCCAATTTTTCGATAGCCTCCCTTTCCATGGAGTGATTTTTACGGAAAATGGAATGTTATTCTAACCTCAAATTGTTTTTCAATTTAGAAAATTTCTTTATTATTTTCTGTTATAATAAACAATACATACAAATATCACTTTTTTATATATTTTTCTATTGTATTAATTATTTTTTGTCGGAAAACTATCAAAATAAATTTTTATATTTTTACTAATTTCCGAAATGCTCCAAAATATTAGTCCATGGGAAGCCCAGCCACAAAAAAATCGGACCGACAAACAGGTAACTTTTATTCTTGACAATATGATAACTATTTTATGTAATAAAATATTTTGATTAAATATTTATATATACATTAATAAATATTTACCAAACAATTATTTATTAACAATAAAATTCTTATAAAGATAAAAATTCAATCCCGTTTAATTTCTAGTTCTAGTATTCTTATTTTTCCGAGATTCCGTTTTCCGAAATTCCGACTGCCATGTGACAGCATCCTTACGTTTATGATGGCAATTCATGTGCGAAAGTCTTTGGTCACATTCAGCGGACTCAACAGTTGGATAATATTACTAGATTTTCCGATGTAACTCGATGCTGATTGGTCGGATCTGAAAGTAGAGATCAATCATATTCGATTGCTACTTAGCGGTTGAGTCCGCTGAATGCGGCCTTTATACTGCATGTGACAGCACCCTCTAGCTTCTGAATATATAGCTACATTCAAAAGAACGACTGTGATTGGTCAATATCGTCTAGTAAACTACCCTAGAGCGATTAATCCCGACAAATCAAAAATGCTATTAGAATATGGACCATAGGCTGCGTTCCAAAATTCACTGCCGGTACTAAAAATCTATAGTTTACGCAGAGAAAAGCCTGAGAGGCGCCACGCCGCCGTTTTTCTTAAGTCAATTTCCCTACCCGGTTCAGTGACGCTAACTGGATCGACATTTTGGCCAGCGGAACTACATGGCGACTTTCCAGTGCCGTGGTAAAACGCTCACTTGGTTCGTATCCGTGCTAGATCGACAATTGTGGATCTCGAAATAAATACGGAAACATGGATTTATTGATATCCTTTATTACATATTATGATTTATATGTATATATATATATATATATAATATACATATATTATATTAATTTATTTTATTTTATATATATGTATATATATATATATATATATATATATAATTAATTTATTTTATAGAATGTATATAACTTCAGAATTAATGAGATTAAACAAGATGACATTATTCGAATAATTTTCAATTAGATATAATTTTTTTTACTTACCTAAGTAAAAACTATTCGATTTATGTCGTGTTTGGTGTCATTTTAATCATAAAAATCTGATTAATCTATTAAAATTATTTTTAAATCAATAAAATGTGTGAAATAAAAGTTTGATTTTCATTTTATTCGATGTTACATTTTATAGATAAGGAAGCTCTTTAAAGATCTTCGATGTTAGAGAGTCGTCGAAAGCGAGAGTAAGAACGAGTAAAGAGCAAGTGAGATAACCAACATCAAAGAGAGTTCCAAGTCTCGTTTGCGAGTCTTTCTTTGTCTCCAGTTTTTCGTATCGTATTTCATCTTAGCATAGAAAATAAAATTTTTACATTTCACATTTTATCGATCCGAAAATAATTGTAATGAGTTAATGAGATTTTTGTGATTAAAATGACACCAAACACGATATGAATCGGATAATTTTTAATTAATATATAATTAAAATATTAATTATTAATCTTGATAAATATTATCCGATTTATATCGTGTTTGGTGTCATTTTAATCACAAAAACCTCATTAACTCATTACAATTATTTTCTGATCGATAATATGCAAAATGTAAAAATTTTATTTTCTGTGAAGAAATGAAATTCGATACAAAGGATTAAAGATAAGGAAGCCTCGCGAGTGAGTCTTCGAAACTGTTTGATGTCGGTCATCTCGCTTGCTTTTTGCTCGTTCTCGCTTTCGCTTTCGATTCTCGAGCGTTGGAGAACGTTTCTTATCTGTAAAATAAAAAATCAAATGAAATCAAAAATAAAAACTTTTTTGTTTCGCATTTGATCGATTTGATAATAATTTTAATAAATTTATCAGATTTTTGCGATTAAAACGACACCAAACATGACATAAATCGAAATATTTTAAACTAATATATAATAAAAATTTTCCCGATTCAGCAACTTCGCCCCGTTACTTTTCTCGTTTACGTTTCTTTAGAGGGGTACAGAGGGGTTTATAGAATTCTCAAAAATGAGAATCTATAACTTGGTAAAATACACCAAGTAAAATTTAATATGCCTTATACATTTTTAATTGTCGCGATTCTTATGTAATTTTACGCACAACCATCGTTTGACTCTTATTGCTAATTCCTAAATTTTTGTATGATTAAAAATTTTGATTATTAATTTGATTTGTATCCGATTTAGATGTTTGATGTCATTTTAATCGCAAATATCTTCTTAATCTCATAAAATTACTTTTCAATCGATAAAATACGAAATACAAAGTTCGATTTCTTATTGTTAATATGATATATATATATATACAGGGAAGGGAACGTTACTTTTTAAAAGTAACTAGTTACCGTTACTCGTTATCAAGTTAAAAAAGTAACTAGTTACCGTTATTAGTTACTGATTTTCAAAAATAACTAGTTACAGTTACCGTTACTTAAAAAATAACGGTTCGTTACTTTTTCGTTACTTTTTTTAAATCTATAATCATAATAAATTTTGTTTCGTACAATACATACTCTCTCTCTTTCTTTCTTTATGAAAGGATTTAAATCACAAAACATATGTTAAATTTTATCGATGTTTTTTATTAATTTTTAATAAAAGTTGATATTCTAATAGGTCATCATTTAGATGGCCTCTAAAAGGTGATAGTACAGAATTACCGAAAAAGTAACGCTAAAAGTAACTGTAAATTCGTTATCGTTACTAAAAAAATGTAACTACGTTATCGTTACAGTTACAGAAAAAAAAAAATAACGGCGTTACTGGATCGTTACCAAAAAAAAGTAACTATAACGGTAACGGCGTTACAAGTAACGCGTTACTTCCCTTCCCTGTATATATATATATATAAATCATAATATGTAATAAAGGATATCAATAAATCCATGTTTCCATATTTATTTCGAGATCCACAATTGTCGATCTAGCACGGACACAAACCAAGTGAGCGTTTTACCACGGCACTGGAAAGTCGATCCGGCCATGTAGTTCCGCTGACCAAAATGTCGCTCCAGTTAGCGCCACTGAACCGGGTAGGGAAATTGACTTAAGAAAAACGGCGGCGTGGCGCCTCTCAGGCTTCTCTCTGGTTTACGTAACGTACACTCTAGATTTTCAGTGCTGGCAGTGAATTTTGGAACACAGCCATAGAGTATTTCATACTCGACGAGCTCATTCTCCTGCAAAAAGTGCATTTTAGAACGCGACCCAGTACGTTCGCAAACAATCCATTCACGTAGAATCATTTCCCGCGACGCTTCACGAGAGATATCAAGAGTTTCCCTATTCGGAGGATTACGTTTCGACGCGATTTCCAATCGCTGCCGTTTGCCGGCTCGCTCGCCGGTCATCGTTATTCGAATTCGTCGTGGAGTAAGGTTGGAACTCGCAAAGATACCACGCCAACGGAAACGTACCCTCGTGTACGTTCGCGCGAAATGTATCGTCGTTCAAGATTTCGCGCGACGAGAGTCCTAAGCAACGGACAAGCGACGAGACGCTCGCATTCGCTTGTCACCAGTCGCGTATCCGAATTAAATCCACAGCGGCAGCAGCATCAACAACAGCAACAACAGCAACACCACCACCACCACCACCACCAGCAGTAGTAGTCATAATAGTGCCCCACTGACCATCGGTACCGCCATTGGACATCTCGTCCGCTCGTAGCCCGCGGACTAACCTCCTCCTCGGGACGGTTGTCAGGGCGAACCGTAGCACCAGTCGCTATGACAAAAGGTGGCATCACTGGGAACGTGTTGGAAACACGGACGGTACAGCGCTCATTCATATGACGCCATTTTACTAACCTTCCTCGTCGTGTCCGCCGCGATTAGCGACAAGAAAGCAGCGTCGAGGCACCTTATCGCGGGCTACGCGTCGCGTTTCCACGCGGCCGATCGGATCGTTGCGCGAGTAATCGGCTCCACGTCACGTCCCGTGACAAGTAAGTACCAACGTGAATCGCGTCCCTTTCTCTCTCTGTCTCTCTCTATCTCTCTCTCTCTCTCTCTCCCTCTTTCTCTACCCGCGTGAGATCGCGGGAATTCGCTCGAGAGTCATCCTCGCGAGCGCGACTTCGTCGCCTCGTTTCTCGGACGCGCTCTCGTCGAGGATTATCGCGAGATCTTACGCGAGAGAGGGGGAAAACAGATGGAGAGAGGTCACCGGCGATGTTACCACCTCGTCTCCTGATCGGGGCCTTAAATCGCATTTTCCTCTCGAGACTGGCGATTTTTAGACACCCTTGGACAAGATTTTTAGACAGATAATTTAAGCCTGATTTTTTTTTTTTTTTCTTTTTAATTGTGCCGAAATCTCGAGCATAAAATTAAGGGATTATTTTTGACAAAACCGCCTACGCATTGTGTGCGCATCGCGACGCAATAATGTGTACCTATGACTTCAATCTCGACGTCAGAGTAAGATCTTCCAGTGAAAATATATGAATAATGCAAGCTGGTTTCCATATTTGTATTCAGGAAAATTCTAGTCGCAGACAACTTCAAGTTTGTATTCAGGAAAGCTTTAGTCGCAGACAACTTCAAGTTTGTATTCAGGAAAGCTTTAGCCACAGACAACTTCAAGTTTGTATTCAGGAAAGCTTTAGTCGCAGACAACTTCAAGTCTGTATTCAGAAAAGCTTTAGTCGCAGACAACTTCAAGTTTGTATTCAGACAAATTTTAGTCGCAGACAACTTCAAGTTTGAATTCAGAAAAATTTTAGTCGCAGACAACTTTAAGTTTGTTTTCAGGAAAGTTTTAGTCGCAAACAACTTCAAGTTTGTATTCAGAAAAAGTTTAGTCGCAGACAACTTCAAGTCTGTATTCAGAAAAATTTTAGTCGCAAACAACTTCAAGTTTGTATTCAGGTCAACAACTTCAAATCTGTACTTTAGTTACCTGAAATTTTTACATTATTTCTTTTAATAGAAACTAGATGTATTTGTTGCCCTCTTATCGCTAATTGCGATTGTAATCATTTCTTAATTTTTTAGATTCTAAAATTTAACTTGCCGTTATTCTTAAATCTTATGCGCATGTATTTTGTACATCGTATACAAAAATAAAAATAAAAATATATACTGTAAAATAAAAATATATATTGTAAAATAAAAATATATATAAAAATATATATTGTAAAATAAAAATATATATCTATCATATAATTGTTTGTTTCAGATATATCGCTATAATAGAGTTTGCATTATTATGGAAGATGAGGATGGAGAAAGTAGAATTCTAGATATGTGGAACATCTTGGAGGAACAACGACTCAAGGATTCGACACTCAGTAATGTATTAAGACATTCCATCGACGACGTATACCCTGATGCAATTGAAGAGGAGAAACAGCTGATACGCTACAATTCGATCATAACGAAGGAGTCATCCGGTAGAAATACTGCGGCAAATCCGAAGCTTACGTTCAAGGGCTTCAAGAAACGCATTCTAGCTCAGGCTCGAGACACCCACACCGCCAGCCCGAGGAATAGCACGTCGGAAACGCAACAGTCGACGCATCCTAATGCAAGGGGCAACAAGGACAAGAGGACAGAGGGGAAACGGGAGCGTAAGATAACAGAGTACGCTCAGTATTTGGGTCTTCAGCCGTCTGCGAGATACAAATGCTCCAAGTGTCACACGTGGTCCCTCTGCGGTCCCAATACCAAGCAAAACCCTTGCACCTGTAATTCTAGTATGACACCGATGCCGAGCACCTCCGAATCGAGTACTTCGATGTCGCACAGCGCCAGCAGCTTCAAGATCACGAGAAAGGTTTACCTGTGCGCGGCGTGTGGTACATATTTCGAAAATTGGAATTTATTTTTACACATGAGGGACATACACAAGCGTCACATATGCCTCTACTGCCTCGGCATGTTCGGCCAGGCGGAGAGGCTGTCGTATCACTTGATGAAGAAACACAGCGTTCCAGAAATGGCGTTCACCTCGGTCGAGGATTTCTACAACGCTTTCAAAGGCTCGTGCTACCTGGTCTGTTGCAGCTGCGAAAGGGTTTTCTCGGAAACCGACGATTTCTTTAATCATTATTGCTCGCTCATGTTGAAACAGGATGCAACCGGCACCGGCTCGACATCCGTCTGCACCATATGCAGGCAGAGTGCGGGTACGCACGCGAGTACCTGCAGTTTCGCGTCGTCCTCGGACGCGGATAGAGATTTGTATAGCTCAGCGACGCCGTTATCAGCCGATGCGACGCACGCGGATAATGCGTCGCCGGCGGCCATCCTTCCACCGGAAAAAACTACAAATCTTGGAGGTAAGGGACCACCGAGGAAAGCGACCAAACACAAGAGCAAGCATAGCGGAGCAGACGCGCAAAATTCCCGCCAACAAAAATCGAGCGCATCAACGAGGAAGCTGGGAGCGAACACCCGATGCAACGAAAGCCAACTCGATCGCAGCCTCGATATCCAAAGAGAAATAACGAATAATTTACCTAGAGACACAGTTACCGAGACAATAATGGAGGTGTCCAGATACACGGGCGGCGATTCGTCCGACGAGAATGACGAGAATGACGAGCAAATGAATAAGGACGTGTGCAACAATCACGATAAGGAATCGAGAGAACCCTCCCCGGTTCAAAATTACCAACTCGATCGCAACGAGCCTTACGACAGCGTTACCGAGACTATCATGGAGGTGTCACGTTACACAGGTGAAGAGGATAAAAGCGAGAAAGAAAAGGACTCGACATGTATTACAGATGAATGTACGTCGCGCACGATTGATGAGAAGATGAGTATCGAAAACAACGAAACGTGCGATAAAAGTGGTGATATTGACTTGGTACGCTCCAGCAATTCAAAACCACCTAGTCCAGCACAGTGGGAAGCCGAGGAGACCGCGATGGCGGATGCAAAAGCGAATGTTACGCGCGAACCTGAAATTGAGAGCGAATTTCGCTCATATGGCAGTCCGCAAAGCGTACAAAGTCCTGTCGCTCGATCGCTATTTAGTCCCCAACACGAATCGCACGCGTTAGATCCCAAAGAAGAGAAGGAACACGTCGAGGAGGACGTCGAGAAGGACGAAGAGGAGAAACCGGTCGCGACGTGCACCGCTGAATCCCAAGCTTCGGTTTCGTTTAACACCGTTGCCAGTTCCGACAGGAGCTTGATCATCAAGATTTGTAATAGAAATTCGCAATTTAGCGTCGCCACGACCACCACAGCGAGCAAAAAGTCCGAGAAAAATAACAACGCCCAGGGATCGACGTCGAGGGACAAAATGTTAAACGGCTCGAAAATGGAAAGGGACATCAACGAGGGTGACGAAGCGAACAACGAGCTGGATGACAGCGACTCGGACAGCGATAAACTGGCAGTAGTGGATAGCAACCCGGAAGAGGACGAAGAAGCGGAAGAGGAGGCTGAAGAGGCGGACGAGGTCGAGGAAACTGAAGGTGACAGGTGTAATGACGCGAGAGACGACGAGAATCAAAGGAATCAGGAGGAAAACGACGGGATCACGATTGAAACGAGCACCGATCGAGATACCTTCGCCATCGCGTCGATGCCAGGCGACGTTAGCGTCGAGAAACTTGTTAATAATGAGGTCGAGGATTCGGCGGAAGGTGTCGCGAGCGATCAGCCGAAGAGAAGCGACGCTACCGGTATCGATGGTGCCATTGCCCTGGCCGGCGAGGACGCCCCGTGCATCGACTTGAACGTCGAAGGTACCTTGGACAGTATGGATCTAGAGGAGCTGCTTAAACGTTGCATCGAGGCGGCCAGTCCCATCTGCGTCTATTGCAATCACGCTCGTCACATAGCCATCAACGGCAAGCAACTGGGCCTGCATATGCTGGCGGAGCACAAGTTTCAGCCGCAGCATCCAGCGATCATCATTCAGATGGAGCAGTTTACCGCGCGGGTCAGGAGGTCCCTCGATGAACTCGAGACCCGTTACTTCAACCTAAACACGTACACCAGCGCGAACGGCACGTACAACGTCCCGGCGATGCTGATATACGAGTGCTTTCACTGCAGATTCCACTCCGCGATACACAAGGAATTGTATCTGCACAACCGGAAGATGCACCAGAAGACCATCCTCATCTGCATAATGTGCAAATCGACGTTTTACAGTTACAGCGAGCTACTGTGCCACTTGTGCCCCGGTATCTATTCGCCGAACGTGAACCTGCGGTACCGTTGCTGCCTCTGCTCAGTGGTGAGCCTCCCATCGGCGTTCCGGCTCATGGTGCACCTGCGCAAGCGTCATCACGTCTGCGACGTCTGCCTAGAGTCCACCGGCAACCAGCAGCGTCTCTCGAATCACGTGTGGAAGCACAAGTTGCACCATTTGTGTTACAGATGCGGGATCGCGTATCGCAACAAACCGGACATCACGAAGCACCTGTTCTGGAAACACGGCACGGAGAGCGTTCTGTGCCGGAAGTGCCTGCAGAAGAAGTGGCCGCACATCTATCACTTCTGCATACCACCCACGGCGTTCGTCTGCGAGGAATGCGGCCTGAGCTTTGGCCGCGCCGTGGCGCTCAAGGTGCACAAGAGGCTGCACTCGGGCGATTCGCCGTACGGCTGCGACGAGTGCGCGGAGCGCTTCATATCGCGCAAGCTCCTGGCCAAGCATCAGGCGACTCACAGGGAACCAAAGGCGGAAAGTATCGACGTCAACACGATGGACGTGGTTAATGCTCCAACCGTGGAAAGAGACGAGAAATCGGATACGACAGCGGCGACGATCGACGGAGGTGCCCCGACGATGGGAGTCGCAGGTGTCGATGCCACGAAGAGCGTTAAAGAGGCTGTGAAAAAGGTGGTCGACGTTTACGATCTTCCTCCGCTCAACTTGTCGTCCGAAAGTGACACGGATAGCGAGGAACAAAGGGTTACTTCCGCGGAAAAATTGCCGGAGAGGGAAAAGGTTACGGAGGAGACGACGGAAGAGAAGAGCGAGGTCGCTGAGGAGCTCTTCACCGCCGCCGCCGATGATGCTGCCGCGTTGAATAATGATATAGTCGAGATGGAGCGGAACGAGGAGGAGAAAAAGCAGGAGGCGCGCATTATGGATGACATATGGGACAACTTCAAGACGTACGCCGCCAGTCTGGATGTGGAAGAGTCCGCTAAGAACATCGCGTTGAAGGAAAGCGTGCCCGAGACCGATGCCGCGTATCTAAGAAGTATTATCTTCGCTGACCACGACTATTTCGTGGTCTATTCCGATAAGGAGAAGAGCGAGGATCAAGTGATCTCCAAAGTCGATGACGTAAAGGACGAGCGCGATGGAGTCAAGTCTAAGAGGAGCCCATCACCCGGCACGCCGAACCATAATGCTGGATGCGACAGTGACGCGAACAAACGGAAGGTAAAGACCTCGAAGAAGAAGAAGAGAAGCGACAGTACATCGTCCACGAGCGATTCCTCGAGCGATTCCGACACGAGCAGCTCGAACTGCAGCTGCACCAGCTCTTCCTCCGGCAGCTCCACTAGCTCTAGCAGCAGTTCCGACTCTGACAGCTCCACGTCTGAGAGTTCACCCAGGAAACAATCGAGCAATCGTAAAGAAAAGCACAAGAAGGAGAGAGAAGTCGTGACAGAGGACAAATTGCAATCCGTCGAGCTAGAAAGCAAGCCGGAGATTATAATAGAAAAAGATCTGGTGGTTGCCGAGTTAACGAGCGAGCTTCCCACGATCACCGCGAAGCCACTGCTGCGGGAATCCGATTTGGAAACCGAGGAGACCGAGACGGATGAGGATTTTTACGACGAGCACCCGCAATTGCTCGCCAATAAATTGCTGTCGGAGAAGCGCAATCAGTTGTTGTTGTTAGCCGCGGTCGCGCCAGCATCGACATCAGTCCCAGCATTGACGCCAGTAATGGAACAACCGTCGACACCGCTCAACAATGGCATTTTGAGTACGGAGCAAGCGGAACCGGAGCCGATTATGATCAGCGAGGATCAGCAGCCGCAACAGCAGCAGCAGAAGAGAAAAATCAAGACGAAGAAACGACGGAAGGGCGAAAGAGGCGGGAAGCGCAACGCGACTGCGATGGAATCGATCAAGCTAAACATTCCCAAGGCGTATTACCGGAAAAATCCGGGATTCGTCGCATCATCGCCAGCGATGCTACCTAATAGCAAGTCCTCGACACCGAATCAACTGTCGGCTGTTCCATACAACGACCATCATGGTGGTGTCGACGTTGCGATGGAGGTGATGCAGCAGCAGCAGCAACAAACATCATCCGTCATCGGCGTACCAAGTCAGCATATCGGTGCCGGTGGGATGGAGACGGAGAATAAGAGGGTTTCGAAGAGGAAACGCGTGCCGAAGCGTTTTTACGGCGATTCGAGCGATGACGAGGACAAACAACCAGCGTTCAACAAGTGGCGGAAGACCTCTGCTAGTCCATCGACCTTCGCATCGCCACCACCACCACCACCTGCAGCGATGACATCGCCGAATCTGAAGCCGATTGTCCCAAGATATTCCCTGGGAGGCAAGACCGGGGCACAGACGTATGGCAACAGGTCCCAGGTAGTTCAGATGGAGCAAGCAGTCAGCCAGCAACAACAGGCAGTCCTATCCGAGGCGTTGCCACGCATTACGCCAACATCTGTCACGGAATCTGACGATCCCGCAGAGAGTAGCAGCGACAGCAGCGAGTCTGAGACGGAGGATAGCCAGGCTAGGATTCGTCGCAACAACCTGACGATGCCACCAACCATAAATGCGTCAGCCGCGGAGCGACCCGGCAAGATTTATTGTTATTGTCGCTGTCCATATGACGAAGTGTCAGAGATGATAGCCTGCGATGGCGAGGACTGCCGCATTGAATGGTTCCACTTTGAGTGCGTCGGTATAATGGTGCCGCCCAAGGGCAAATGGTATTGTCCGGACTGTCGGAAGAAGCACGGCATCGTACAAAACAATGATGAGTATTGCGATTGATAGTGAGATGATGAACGGGACAATGATGATAGCGACTCATTACCAAATCCGATTGGGGAAGTTGTTAGGCGTAATGTTAGGATTTTCCTTTTTTCTCTTTTTCACAAAAAGGAAAAA
The DNA here is from genome assembly GCA_030586385.1 of Camponotus fellah. Taxonomy (NCBI): domain Eukaryota; kingdom Metazoa; phylum Arthropoda; class Insecta; order Hymenoptera; family Formicidae; genus Camponotus; species Camponotus fellah. Next base: position 409,452 of record JAPIVC010000003.1, on the reverse strand, counting down.
AAAAATACTACACTGTTCCATGTTGATATTTTTCTTAAGCCGATATGTAGACAATGTTTGTACATAATTGTGTAAATACGTCCTAGAGTTTGTAAGAATGAAAACATGAGGTTTTTGTGTACATTTTTTTGTATTTCTTTTAATGACGGCGCCATGTATAAATATATGAAGTAGACATGTAGATAGATAGATAGATAGACACTCAGAGACACAGGTAGAATAGATAGATAGGCGGATAAACAGGCTGATGGCGGGTAACAGTGCAAAACCCGTAGAACCCTAACTTGGTGAGGGTAGGACAAGTGTGTTCTACGAATTCAGAATTTGCATACAATTAAGATTGTCGGCGTTTGCTGGAGATATTCGCCTTGATTCCAGCTATTCCACGATTGGACTCGCATATCTCTGTTAATTCGACAAAAACACTAAATCTAATGCTAAGTATACAGGGTGCTCCCAAGCGTTCCAGCCATACTTTGAGATCTTAGGGCCGTTCCAACAGTGGCCAGTTAGCTTAACTAATAGTTAAATAGTGATGTCAATCACTGAAACAAAATTCAATAAGCTAGGTTAGATTTTGACAAGTTGCATTTTCGCAAAATATACATAAGTGAAATATTGAAAATATATATACATTTATTTATAAAATTTATAAATTTTCAATATTTCACTTATGTATATTTTGTGAAAATGCAACTTGTCAAAATCTAATCTAGCTTAACGAATTTTGTTTCAGTGGTTGGCATCACTACTTAATTATTAGTTAAGCTAACTGGCCACTGTTGGAACGGTCCTTATAGGAAATTTAATTCTGAACAAAAAATGTCCTATAAACATGGGTCGAAAAATGCTTCCTTAAGAAGTTATCGTTCAAAAATCTCTGATGAAGGAAGAACAAAAGATGAAAAGAAAATGAAATAAAAAGGAAATGAAACTAAATAAATTTCTTGAAAAACGTCTTTATTCATTTTCTACTACTTCTATTACTAAAATATTAGTTAAAAAAAGAAATTTATTTTCATAAAAGAAAGATTTTTATTTTTTATTTTTTTATCGTTTTTTTTTTTTTTTTTTTTCAAGAAATTTATTTAGTTTCATTTTCTTTTCACCTTTTGCTTTTCCTTTATCAGAGGTTTTCGAGCGATAACTTCTTAAGGAAGCATTTTTCGACCCAAGTTTATAGGAAATTTTTTGTTCAGAATTAAATTTCCTACAAGATCTCAAAGTCTGGCTGGAACGTTCGGGACCACCCTGTATAATTGCCGTCTAGTTCTTTTTTTTTTCTGAAACTACGTTTTCTTGTCTCTCCCGCGCGCGGACGATTTTATAAATTTTTAAATCTTTAAATTTATTAAGTTTGTGTCACATTAGAATCGTTAACTGTTCTCTTTAACAACGGCTATGTTCAAAATGTCATATAGCGCTTCCTTAAAGCAGCTGTGCCTCTCGAAGGATGAATCTTTCCTTGCTTCTAGTCTACCATAAGGTAAAATTGAAGTGGAACATTATTCTCTTTCAGCAGCCGAAACAGCTCTTCCGTCGACAGTCTTGTGCCACGTCAAAAAAATCGATTAACGCTTGTATCGCATCAGTGAAATTTGACAAACGTGTTGAATTAAATTAAATTGAAAAGCAGGCGCCATTCTTCGACCATAAAAATAATAATCGATTAATTATGAAAAATGATGCGCAGAAAGTACTATTAATATTAGAAATGACATGAGAGATCATAAAAATGTTTACCGAAAATTTCGCTTTAAACAGTATTATAGAATGTATACAAAGGAAGGTGTATTTCCATCGTGTTCATTTATATGCATTTCTGAATATTCTTTGTATATACAAGGTATTTCAAAAATTAAACAATCAAATTTTGCCAGTATATTTTACGATTAGAAATAAAAAAAAAATATAAACATGAGTCCAGAAGTTTATTATTGTCAGGAAAAAAAAAATTTATTTTAATTTAATTTTTTAATTTAATTTAATTTTTTACTTCAAAATACAATCTCTCGTTTCTATTACAAGACATTGATAACGTTTGAAAAATGAATTTATTACGAATTTCATATCTATTAACAACGAATCTCCGCTATTTATGTTTGATATATTTGTTATAACATTTTATAAGAAGTTAAAGCGTTTCTGTTTATATAACTTTTTTTTCTACTCATATAAAATATACTGGCAAAGTTTAATTGTTTAACTTTGAAACATCTTGTATATATATATGCAGAGCAAAGAATTTGGAAATGTACATATATATATACATATATATACATATATATATATATATATATATATATACATACAGAGAGAGAGAGAGAGAATATGATAGATATACATTTTCCATAACTGATAATGCAACCAAAAAAATAATAGTTCTATGAAAAAATAAATTAAAAATATAAAATAATTTTTTTTACACCAGATTTCATTTCCAAGAGAATTAACTTGGAAAATTAATAACATGATTTTTAATCTTAAATGACTTCTATAATTTGTATTATACATTATCGAATTTTTCTCCTATAGTTATTATATATAAGGAGATATAACGTTTCTTTATCAAAAAAAAAAAAATAAAATTTACTTATAAACACATTTTTCTTATATGCAATATTTCTTCGGTGTAAATTATTTTAAATTATTTTCTTAAATAGAATAAAATTGTATTTTTCACATGTACATAATAATTATTCTCGAGATGAAAAAATTCGAATATAACACAAAATCATCAAAGATTATTGAAATTAAAAAAAAAAATGTTCTAAACTTTAAAGTGAATTTTCTTGAAAATAAAATCTTATAAAAAAATATAATTATAATATTATAATATATATAAAATATAATTAAAATATTATAATTATAAAAAAATTTATTACATATGTTTTCGATTTATTTTCTCATGCAGAATTTTCATCAACCAAGTCTCGAACAAATTGGCAAGAATTCACAAGTTTTTATCAGCGGAAAGATTATAAATTTAGTACAAATTCTCTGCTAATGATTATGTCGACAAACTATCAGCACGATTGTAATAGAGCCTGCTGACATAAGGCCTGAGAATAAAGATTATCGTAATCATTGCCCACAAAGTCGTCAGCATAAATCGGAGATATGAGTCAACGCACAATGATTTAACATAAAAATCCAATGGATCTGGCATACGTTATATTTATGTCAATTTATGCGTTGACTTACGTCTTTGACTTATGTTTATGATTCTGGACAACGAATACAATCTTTGTAAATTTTCCTCACTAGCCCTTACATATACACAAAGTTTCTCTATAGATATATGAAGCATAAACCGTTCACTTCGATGAGCCAAAGAGAGGATAACAATAAAAGAAATGGATTTTTCTCAGAGAAAAAAAATAGTGAATTAAGTTACTACATCTTTTTTTACTCGACCGAATACGTTTTATATACAATTCAAATTGAATAGGAATAGTTTGTGCTTCCTATGTCTATGATTGTCTCAAGAGGAAAGAACAATATTTTGAAAAATGATGGTATCAGTTATTAAAAAAATTAGTAAGAAAATTTGACTATAGTTTAAATAATTTTTGCGCACGAGGGCGAGATTATTTGCTACATGAGGATCAAGAGTGTTTTCGATTTAACACAAGCATTATTGTATCTTTATTTTCATTGCTGTTGAAAAAAGATAGAATGACACTTGTCATTAAATGCAAATCATTCATTATATAGGGTGTATCAGATCACCCGTGCCAGCCGAATATCTCAAAAACCGAGAACGGCAAACAAAAATGTTTCCTACAAAAGATTTCGAGTAACGCATTACATAGTAATATTAGTATGACCTTGAATAGCGTTGTCAAGGTCACGTAAAGATCATCTTCAATTTCTTAAATAGAACCCCCTATTTTTTATTGCATATTCTTGTAGCTTACCTCGAGAGCTTTCCAAAACACTATAATAAATTATTTTTCCATCAAGTACTTTTCGAGTTATGAGGCTTGAAGTCATTTCTTAATTTTACATAAATCATAAAATATCTTGTAAAATATTCATTTTTCGATCATCTTACTTTAATACTTTTTATGTACAAAATAATGAGAGAAATCAATTGGTGTAAAGAAAACATACAATTGTTTTTATTACACTAATTGATTTCTTTCATTATTTTGTACATAAAGGTATTAAAGTAAAATAATCGAAAAATAAATATTTTATGGTTTATGTAAAATTAAGAAATGATTTCAAGCCTCATAATTCGAAAAGTACTCGTTGAAAAAATATTTTATTATAGTGTTTTGGAAAGCTCTCGAGGTAAGCTACAAGAATATGCATTGAAAAATAGGGGATCCCATTTAAGAAATTGAAGGTGATCTTTACGTGACCTTGACAACGCTATTCAAGGTCATACTAATATTACTATGTAATGCGTTACTCGAAACCCTACAACTTTTGTAGGAAACATTTTTGTCTGCCGTTCTCGGTTTTTGAGATATTCGGCTGGCACGGGTTGTCTGATACACCCTGTACATGATTTTCTCCTTTTATTTCTTTTTTCCCTTTCCTTTACCTCTATCTTTCCTCTTTTCTCATCTTTTTCCCCTCTTTTTAATTAATAAAAAAGATTAGTGCAAAAAGAATATAAATTGCTCCATTATAAGTGGAAAATATAAATCCGTTTGAGCAATAAATATATAGCTTTTCTTTCAATAAGTTTGTACCCTCCACTTTGGAAAAAGAGAAAGAGAAAACATAATCTGGTAAATATCGTTATTTCTTTTGTTGTGTTACTTTACAAGCAATTTATGTTTCTGATATTTACGAGTGCAAACAATTATTATTTGACTATCGTAGCTCTTGTAAGTGATGTTTGAAAGATTAATATATCTTCATAGTTGCAATTAATTATGCAGATATGATATTCAATATCAGATATTCATATAAAATTTTTTTTTCTGATATTCAATATCAGATATTCATATAACATTTTTTTTATAACGATACCATCTTAAAATATTGATCTTTCCTTCATATATGTGTATTTTGCTTATTGTATCTTTTTAACAAATTTCGAAGAAATGGATGATGGACGAAGGTCGACGGTCATTCTGCTAACATTTCTTCTTTTCTTTATTCTTTTAATAGTGTTTCTTTTAATTTTTATCTGACGTTTACAAGAAATAAACAGTTCCGGTCTTTGTTTTGAGCTTACTTCCATTAACTTTCGTTTTATTCCTTACAGCAATATATCCATAAAAAAAATCCGTAGAACACGTCGCGATGCTACAGATAATTGTCGTGTTGGTTTCCTTGATTGCCAACTTTAGTTTCCTCCGGTATTTCTATACCCATAATGTTCATAGCAAAATCTTTGTAAGATATTCTCTGTATCATAACATAACAATACATTATTCTCGCGAAGCCTAAAGACGTGTTTATCTTGTTTATTCTATATTTATACTGCCTATTTTTGCACATTGCTTCCCAACAAATTGGAGGAAATAATTACTGGCGGGAGAAAACGGAAATTGGAGAACACGTCTCTTTGCAATGGACTTGATGGCTGACAAGTCTTCGTCCTTTTCTCGTCAAAAGGCACGAGCAACTTAAGATACGTGTGTGCCTCTTCCAAAGTTAACGGTTCACCTATCACATGTATACATATAACTTGAAGAGATAAGTATTATTGAATACTGCAAGTGAAAATTGAATCATATATTTTGAAAAAAAAAATTCAATTTTATTAACACTATATATTTTTAAAAAATTTTAATTTGATTAACACTTTATATGTTTAAAATTAATATAATGTTCGTAAGTTTTGAAATTTAATATAAATTGTTACACTAATTAATATTCAAGGAACAATTATGTTCTTTTTAAATGGAAGCACGAGAAAAATCAATTTAACCAAACAGGTTAAATAGAAAATTCGACAGAAAAAAATTTGACAGACTATTAAATCAAAATACAGTCACTATGTAATAATATAAAATTATATATAGATAATATATACAGGGTGTCCTATCCGTACACCTCTTTTAAAATGAAAATAAACGGCTTTTATAAAATCACGAACAATTTTTAAGTAAATCGGGTACGCTCTATCAAATGGTGATATTTTCAACTTTTGATTCTGACCAGAAATATGCCATGCAGATCGGAAGTTGAATTTTTTTTAGGGGAACATGGTACTTTTTATTACAGATTTGAATTGTACGGGAAAAAATAAGAAACTTTTGTATCGAACGTTTTTTCTGAAAGTGCCTCTGTCAATTTTAAATTGACTTGATTATTTCATCACAGTTACTTTCAAGGTCAATTTTCAGATTGACAGAGGTTCTTTTAGAAAAAACGTTCGATACAAAAGTTTCTTATTTTTTCACGTACAATTCGAATCTGTAATAAAAAGTTACCATGTTCCCCTAACAAAATTCAACTTTCGATCCAGATGGCGTATTTCCGGTCGGAATCAAAAGTTGAAAATATCACCATTTGATAGAGCGTACCCGATTTACTTAAAAATTGTTCGCGATTTTTTATAAAAGCCATTTATTTTTATTTTAAAAGGGGTGATCTAGGACATCCTGTACATATATACAGGATGGCCTCGAACGTTTTAGCCAGACTTTGAGATCTTATAGGAAATTTAATTCTGAACAAAAAGTTTCCTACAAACATGGGTTGAAAAATACTTCCTTAAGAAGTTATCGCTCAAAAATCTCGTTACTTTACTTTGCGATGTTCTGTGCTGTAATCTGTAGTTCATTGCAAAAATATGTATATACAGGATGGCCCCGATCGTTCCAGCCAGACTTTGAGATTTTATAGGAAATTTAATTCTGAACAAAAAATTTCCTATAAACATGGGTCGAAAAATGCTTCCTTAAGAAATTATAGCTCAAAAATCTCTGATCTGAAGGAAGAGCAAAAGATGAAAAGAAAATAAAACTAAATAAATTTCTTGAAAAACGTCTTTTATTCATTTTCTACATTTATTACGTGCTATTACTAAAATATTAGTTTAAAAAAAATTATTTTTATAAAAGATTTTTATTTTTTATTTTTATCGTTTTTTTCAAGAAATTTATTTAGTTTCATTTTCTTTTCACCTTTTGCTCTTCCTTCATTAGAGATTTTTGAGCTATAACTTCTTAAGGAAGCATTTTTCGACCCATGTTTATAGGAAATTTTTTGTTCAGAATTAAATTTCCTATAAAATCTCAAAGTCTGGCTGGAACGATCGGGGCCATCCTGTATATACATATTTTTGCAATGAAGTACAGACTACAGCACAGAACATCGCAAGGTAAAGTAACACGTAAAGAAATCAATTAACGGACTTGCCGATACATTCACTGTCTTCCATCGAAGCCTTTGATGTTGATCTACCGAGTAAAACGTCTATAAATTGTTCTCTTGTCAGAGTAGGATTTTCCATATTGGTAAAACTCTCCTCGATTAAAGTACTAAAAGCTTCCTTTATTTGACGTATGGTAAATCCGAACGCTGGTCGATGATTCACATAGAGTCGCACGAATTCTTCGAAGGTGATTTTCTCGATACATTTATAACGCACTTCCATCATGATATTCTCTATCTTAAAAAAAAATAAATTTATACTTTAATAAACGCGAGAGAATCTTATGACATGACATACACAAAAAAAAAATAGATTTTCCGATGATCAATCAAAAAACGAAAGTTTATCATTCACTTCAATATTAAGAGATTTGGTTTTCAAAGATTTTTAATTTAAGGAATGCAAAAAAAGAGGAGATAATTTGCAATTAAAAATTTTCTAAAAATGAAAAAAATTATATAAATTATATAAATTAAAAAATTAATTCAATATTCTTAAAATCAATTTGCAGCACGTGCGCGTGTTATACAGATGTATGTGCAGTGTTTACTGCAGATAATTTCAAAATTATCTAGATAAAGATAAAGATAAAAATCTGTAAATTTATCTTAGATGAGATAAAGATTATTTTGCTTTTACTTAATTTAGATGAAAGATGAGATAATTATTGCGATAATCTAGATAATTATCTAGATATTTTTGTTTATTTTAGAAGACTATAAATATTTGTAAAAAATGTGACGCAGATTATAAATGGGATATTAAAATCATAATCACATATTCTTTCTCTTTTCCTAAAGAATATTTAATATTATAAAGAAATAATAGCAAAAGGGTATATAAATGATATGATAAATATTTATTTATTAATTTATATTTATAATATGTTTATAATATATTTATAATATATTAATGATAATAATATAAAAAAAATATATTTTGTATATTTCAGATAGATTTTTAGAGAAGCTTAATGAAAACATCATCTTAGACAATTTTTAGATAAGATGACATATATTTTTCATCTAAGATAAAGATAAGGATACTTTGTATTTCTTCATCTAGTTAAAGATAAAGATGATTTCTTTATCTAGATGATTATCTAGATAATTTTATCTAGATATCAGCAAACACTGTGTATGTGTACAGATATATTTTCAGAAAAGTTAGTAATTTTGTAAAAAGAAAAATCATCATATTCTGCTCTTCATTTTAAAATTATCACTTTGAATTTTATAAATACTGCAAAAGTCCTACGATATTAATATCAATGTAGCTTCAATTTCAAAAAGATTCATCCATGCATTCAAAAACAGTTAAAGTTTAAAATGTTAACCACCTTATTTCTTAACCACCCTATATATATATATATATATATATATAGGTGGTTAAGAAATAAGTTAACATTTATTATATATATGGGTCATTCTTCGTCAACCGGTGAAGCCGCCTGTCCAAAATTAGTTTCAATGCAAATAAACGAGTAAGGGCTTAAAATTCATAAAAAAATAAAAGCTATCGAATGCCGTGTGCTGATTTTGACTATCCAAAATGACTGATCCAATATGGCGGCCAAAACGTAGGATTAAAAATGTAAAATTTTTTAATTACAAAAAAATTACCTATTGAGGGAGTATTTGGGTTCGCTGATTACGAATCCGTCATCAGATTTTCAAAATTCAAAATGGCAGATAAAAAAAACTAAAACTTAACTTTACTTAAACGAGTCTCATCACTCGGGAGGTTTTTGAGGTCGCTGAATAAGAATCCATAACCAGATTTTCAAAATTCAAAGTGGTCGATTCAAAATGGCGGATAGAAAACTTAAATATTTGTTTAACTTTATGAAGATTAAAACCCTACAGAGAGAGAGAGAGAGAGAGAGAGAGAAGAGAAAGAGAGAGAGAGAATCCGTCACGTCCACGGTATTTATAGTGACTCCAAAATTTCGATGCCTTAATCTTTTGTCAAAGATTAAACCATGCACGATTTGAATGAAACTTAATGTCAGGAGTTTTCGGGGGTGCTGATTATGAATCTGTGGTTAATAAACAATCCAAATAAAAAGATTTTATAAAAAATACGATATTGCCTTCGTGAAACATTCCACTTTGTATCGTTCCACTTTGTACCGCCATTTTGAATCGACCACTTTGAATTTTGAAAATCTGATGACGGATTCGTAACCAGCGAACCCAAATACTCCCTCAATAGGTAATTTTTTTGTAATTAAAAAATTTTACATTTTTAATCCTACGTTTTGGCCGCCATATTGGATCAGTCATTTTGGATAGTCAAAATCAGCACACGGCATTCGATAGCTTTTATTTTTTTATGAATTTTAAGCCCTTACTCGTTTATTTGCATTGAAACCAATTTTGGACAGGCGGCTTCACCGGTTGACGAAGAATGACCCATATATATATATATATATATATATATATATATATATATACATATATATATATATATATATAATATTATATGTTATATACAACACGCACGCATACATATGCATACAGCATAATATAAAAAATACTTCTTTATTTGTTGGAAAATATCCAACAGCTCGCATAAGGTTTGGAATTTGCTCGATGGCCACAGTATCAGAAATGATTCTGGCAGCAGTCGTATTTTCACCTTGATGCAATATTTGCGCATAATAGAATAGATCTTTCATTTCGTTTAGCAGCGATTTTCTCTCTCCTTCGACGAGACAACGAAACGGTGAGATTCCTTCTCCGCCTGATTGCGCCATTAAATCAACGGATCTAAGAAAAATAATTTTTATTTTTTCAGCATAGTATCAAGACTCGCAATTAATAATTTTGCAGTCGGATTTGATGACGATGATATCACATATATGTAACACACAAAAAGATTAAAATATAAATTTTAGGTTTGAAGTAAATGAATTTCTTCCATACCGTCTCACTCATGATATAAAAAAAATTGTAGATTCTAACTAATCGTTATAAGATCTATTTTTATTGAACATACAAAGTTAAACTATATATGTATAGATCAAAGATAAATCTAAATAAATATTATTTCTTATAATAATATATACAATAATATAACAGAATATTATTGCAATATTACATTGTTATATATACAGGGTGTCGCAGACTATCCGTATTAGCCGAATATCCCAAAAACTAAGCGCGGCAGACAAAAATATTTCAGACAAAAGTTATATGGTTTGAAGGGGGACATAAGATGGTGCCATTACCTTGAAAAGTCACCTGAAGGTCACGTGAAGATCAATTAACAATTATATTTTTTTTTTTTATAAACAACTGTATGTTTTCTTTACCTTTTTTTTTATTTCTCTCATTATTTTGTACATAAAAGTATTAAGGTAAGATAATCGAAAAATGAATATTTTACTAGATATTTTATGGTTTATGTAAAATTAAGATATTATTTTAAGTCTCATAACTCGGAAAGTATTCAATGAAAAAAATACTTTATTATAGTGTTTTGAAAAGCTCTTCAGGCAAGCTACAAGAATATGTAAAAGTATATAGGATATCTCATTTAAAAAGTTAGAGGTGATCTTTTCGTGACCTTCAGGTGACTCTTCAAGATCAAACTAATGGCATCATCTTATGTCCCCCTTCAAGCCATACAACTTTTGTCTGAAATATTTTTGTCTGCCGCGCTCAGTTTTCGAGATATTCGGCTGATACAGGTGTGCGACACCCTGTATATATTTCTTTATTCGCTATGTGGCGAAAAATCAGATTTAAGTTGTATTTAATTACATTGTATTTTTTCATCATAAAATGGATACAAAGAATACTAATATAAGATCGGAAGTAGTTTTTTTTATTTTAATTTCTAATAAAATCTCAATATATAAGAGATTCAAAATATTAAACAAATTATTTGAAATTAAACGAGTAAATGTATGTGGGAAATAATCAATTTTTACTATCTATTTAAAGCAAAATGTATTAAAAAATTTTTATAAATTAAATTTCGAAAATTTTATAAATTATAGACACATATAAGTTATTTTATTTAGTTAATTACCAACTCTATATTTGATTACTATGCTATAAATCAATTTTTAATATAAATACAAATGTAACAACAATATATGTAACATATGTTATATTACATATTACATTTATGAATGGGAAATGACAATTAATTAATAACTTATCGGCAATATTTATGCATATTATTTGTATCGTTTAATTGCTTTTACATAACATTAATATAATAATGTTTGATGAGAGGTTCCTTGTGAAAATTAATATTTTTGAGACGTTTTATTACAAGCAAATAGAATGTATTTTTATTTTAGTGACCATATATATATAAATGTAATAATAATATGGCATTTCCAACTTTCTTTTAAAGTCAAAATTTGCAAACTGCGGTTACAATAAAGGACCAAAAATCCGCATTGTTCATCGATATATACGAACCTGAATTTAATTTTCCACATCAATATACATGGATCGTTGTAACCTGTTGTAAAAAGTATTTCCTTGTTGTTGTTGACAGCGATATTTGTTATCTACAAACAAAGATACAAACAAAGATATATATATGTATATATCTGTTATTTTGTAAAAATAACAGGATGTATCAAAAGTCTGGAAAAGGTCGAATATTTCATAAACTATACATTTTAGAAAGAAATATTTCAAACAAAAGTTATATGCCTTGAAGGGGGACATAAGATGGTGTCACTGGTTTGATCTTGAAAAGTCGTTTGAAGGTCACGTGAAGGTCACCTTCAATTTTTTAAATAGAACCTCTTATTTTTTAATACTTATTCTTGCAGCTCATCTTGAGAGTTTTTCAAAACTCTTTAATTAAGTTAATTTTCATTAAGTACTTTTCGAGTTATGAGGTTTGAAATCATTTTCTTAATTTTATATAAACCGTAAAATATCTTGTAAAATATTCATTTTTGATTATCTTACCTTAATATCTTTATATACAAAATAATGAGAGGAATCAATTGGTGTAAAGAAAAAACACAGTTGTTCGAAGAAAACATGTAATTTGCAATTAACAATTACATATTTTTTTTAAAAACAATTATATTTTTTTTACGCCAATTGATTTCTCTCATTATTTTGTACATAAAAGTATTAAGATAAGATAATCGAAAAATGAATAATTTACTAGATATTTTATGGTTTATTTATTATTTTATTATTTATTATTTTATTTATTGATATTATTTTATGGTAAAAATAAGAAATTATTTCAAACCTCATAACTCAAAAAGTATTTAATGAAAACTAACTTAGTTATAGTGTTTTGGAAAGCTCCCGAGAAACGATTTTTTTAAGGTCAAATCAATGAGACCATCTTATGGCCCCCTTCAAGCCATACAACTTTTGTCTGAAACATTTCTTTCTAAAATGCATAGTTTATGAAATATTCGACTGTTTCCAAACTTTTGGTATACTCTGTATAGATAGCATCTACAGGCATTTAACTTTTCGTGGATGTCCCGTCATGCTGAGAATCTTATAAGGATTGCCATCCAAAGGTAGTAACTGAAGACCAATTTCCCTATCGGTGGCGAATACCATATAATTATTATGGTTGACAAGTTTCTTCGTTAAGATCTGTCGATGTTACAAAGATTTAAATACTTAAAATTCAATCAATATAATACGCTTATGATTTATTATAAAGTAACCCAGTATACACCAAATAACAATTATAATTGTTATAATTTCCCATTCAACGATATAATTATTACATGTTACATAACAGTTACATAACATATGAGAAGGAGGTTTCTCTGATAAATGACATTCTTTCATTTTAAAAAACCAAAGAAAGAAAGTTAATTAAATGTACAAATTCAGAAATGCGTTCTACTTAATTTTAATTTTTAATATCGCTGTGTAAAATATTTAACGATTATCTTAAGCAAAAACGTCAAGTGGACTTTTTACCTCATATCAATACAATTCCAACGTATATTATAATTAATATCTTTATTAAGGTATTTTGACACTAACAATAAGTATAAATGAAAAATAGATCTACATATCTGCCACTAAATTTATGTAATTATTTATCAGATGTTTCTCTTTCGGAATTTTCCAATTAATTATACTTATGATTAAAATAAAATGATTAGCGGTAATAAAAAATGCCGTTAAATTTAAATACGTAAATATTTCAATTAAAAAAATAATAATTTAGTTAAATCGTTTATTCAAGTTAACAACTTTTTTTCTCAGTATGGGATTTTAGTTGCTAACACAGACACTCAGACACGATTATTTATCTTCGATCAGCATGGAAAATCGCGCACGTGGCACAAGTGATTACAGACGAAGAGTAATTAATTATCAAGTAATTGTGTTATTTACAAGCGTGTAATAATATAATATCTGCAGAAAACAAATAGAAAAAATAAAATATTTTTAATTTAATTTAATTTAAGTAATATATAATTAAGTAATATATAATTATTAATTTAAGTAATATATAATTATTAATTTTTGAGTTGCAATAGATGATTGTAGAGGAATCCAAATTATTTAAATATTAAGTAATTAATTAAATATTTAATTATTACATCGTATAAAAATAAAAAGAAAGCTCAGATCAAAAAATGGTTCAGGAGTTTTTAGTTTGGATTGTTATCTATGTGCTCCATATGTATGCTTGTTTAGATATATTCTGTATATATGAACTAATAACATATAATTTAGTTACATTATATTTATTACATTGCACAGCTATTTTTAAGGAATTAATTTTTTAATATTAATTTAAAGCAGTATTTCACGGCTATTTTTAAAGAATTAATTTTTTTAACAACATTAGTTTAAAAATTCTATTTGTTACATACACAAATTTGGTGTGTGTTTTTTACTTTTTTTAGAAAAGTATTTTTAGATATATAATTTTTCTAACTTTTGTGATATAATTTAAAGTTTAATTGTAAAAAGGCTTTAATTGTAAAATACATCTAGTATAATAAAGTTGTATCTGAAAATGGCAAAACGGATAGACAAGCCAATTCTTTGATGGTGAATAAAAGGTCATAGGAGATCTCCAAATTCACAGAGTTCCAACAAAATTTCTCTGTGCGTCGGCGGTTATCTTCAAAATAAAGGTAAGTTTGGCTCGGTTCCTATTGATTGAATTTTTTCATTTTTTTTTAAATTTTGTAGGAAAAAATATTTGCTATAACTTTTGTTTAAAAAAATTTTTAATAGCTATCAAGAAAAAAAAGTTAGAACCAAAAAAGTGCCTAAAAAAGTTAATTAAAGGTTGAACATTTTTATTGACAATTATATTGTCCCCTATTGATTTTATCAAAAAAATCAATATTCAAATAAAACTTGTATAGGACTCAATTCTTTTTCGTACATCCGCTTTTGCGGTGAAAGTCCGCCTAAACAAATCAACATATCGTTCTAATCAAGTAAAAATGTGCATTACTTGGAATTGTTGTACTGGTTCTTCAAAAATCGGTCCTAAATAAGTGCCACAAATAGTCTTGGTAACATCGTTGAAGATCTTATATTTGTACTGCAATGAATATATATATGCACATATATACAGAGTGTCGTAGAAATGGCTATTCCTTTTTATCTTTTAAATTAAAAGAGATAGATTAACAAATATATATATTTAAAAAATTATGCATACTTCTCTGTTTGTTAACACAGATAGTGATTTTATGAAGAATCGTTACACTCACAACCAAGTTAAGTTTGAATCATTTAATTTGACATATACAGGGTGTCCCAGACTTAACGAATCAGCCGTTAATAACAGATTCCTGAGATCATTTGGAGAAATTCTAATATCAAACTGTTGAGGAAGACTTCATAAAAATGTTCAAATTACTGACTGTCGCATCGAAAACACAATCGCGTTTACTGCAGAATTATATTTTTTATTTTATATTGATTTCTCTATTGATATCGATATTATCGCTGTATGCGGGCCCCTTACGTTATGTCCCTGAGCACAGGAGTACGTAACGCGCCGATTGGTAATCTTTAATCTTTTGTAGCGCCGAAACTACATCTTCCTCAACATTTTGGTATTAAGATTTTTATTTCCAAATGATCTCAGGAATCTACCATTAACGGCTGATTCCTTAAGTCTGAGACACCTTGTACATGTTATAGTCTGATTTCTTTTACTTTAACAAATAAAAAGGAATAGGCACTGTATAAATAGGACACTGTATATATGTAAATTGAAGTATTATGTGTATATTTTGTTCATATGATATTTGTAGGTAAATCAAGAAAGAGAGAGAGAGAGAGAGAGAAAGCTGATTATTGAAGTATTTACTTCGGAATTTGAAATCATAAGAAATCTTCCAACACCGAATTTAGGATACCACGCTAGACAAAGAGGAATAGCACTCTCTTCGATTCTATCAATGCGCAAGATTTGAAGTCCCGGTATTGGATACGGTCCGCTGTAAACAAAATATAATACCAGACGGATTATAAGAATTACTCTTTATCAAGAAATATCTAGAATTTAAATCAAATCGATTAAATTATGTCATGCTCGTGAATAATGAGATATTTATCCAATAAACATTGCTATATTAATTCTTTGCACTCAGACTAATTTTGTTATATGACCAATGTTTGCTGTAGATAATTTCAAAATTATCTAGATAAAGATAAAGATAAAAATCTGTAAATTTATCTTAGATGAGATAAAGATGATTTTGCTTTTATTTAATCTAGATGGAAAATGAGATAATTATTGCGATAATCTAGATAATTATCTAGATATATTTGTTCATTTTAGAAGACTATAAATGTGTAAAAAGTGTGACGCAGATTATAAATGGGATATTAAAATCATAAACACAAATTCTTTCTCTTTTCCTAAAAAATATTTAAATAATAACAAAAAGATATATAAACGATATGATCAATATTTATTTATTAATTTATATATATAATATAATATGTATAATATATTAATAATATAATAATAATATATTTATAATATATATTAATAATAATAATATGAAAAATATATTTTAGATAGATTTTTAAAAGCTTGCCTGGAAAACTTTTTTGCAATGAAAACGTCATCTTAGACAATTTTTAGATAAAATGACATATATTTTTCATCTAATTGTAAGATAAAGACAAAGATACTTTGTATTTCTTCATCTCTTAAAGATAAAGATAATCCATTTCTTTATCTAGATGATTATCTAGATAATTTTATCTAGATAATTATCTAGATACCAACAAACACTATATATGACCCAGCAAATTCAAAGCATTTTTGTAATATCTTTGATAAACATTAAAAAATGTTATATCAAATAAAAAAATTCTACTTTACTATCGTCATTGCTGCTCCTAGTATTATAAATAATTTCATTATAATTGACTGAAAAATAAATATTATAAATAAATAATATATAAAGAAATAATATATAAAGAATAAATAATATAAAAATAAATATTATAAATAATTTCATTATATTTTTATTGTAAAATATATGTAACGGTGCCTACAGAGTACAAAGAGTTAGTGTTATATGAATAAAATCGAATATTACATGTAACATAAGTATTACTGTCAAGTTACTAATTACTAATTACTAATTAATTATAATTTTCCATTCATAAATGTAACAAGTAATATAACATATATTATATCGTTGTTAATTATTGTAACTGCATATAGAATATTGGTTATAAAAGGTGTCTCAAAAAAGTCTTAAAAAAGTAGCTATTATAAACTTCAAATAATAAGCAATAAACAGATAATTTTCCATTTATCTTATTGATTTCATTCAATTTAATATTCTAAATCTCATATTGTGCTTGTATATTTGATATTAAAAATTAAAATATAAATAATTATTATACTTTTAGTTTTTTTATTAGTAATCATAATTTATAAACTTAATATCTATTTCGGACAGAAATTTAATTGCAAGAAAATACATCGCATATATTAGCGAAGAAACTATCGAATCAAATGTTACGTCCTATGAAAGACTGGATTGTTGGAAGGCATATCAAATATTTGAGAAACTGATTTAAAACTTATGTATCAAATTAAATATACTATCAGGCTTAAAGAAGTTGGTCAACAACCAGGAGAATTATTCTTACACGCTATATATTTCAGATATTCACTCCTTTTTTGATAAAGAATCTTTACGGTTTTAACCCTTATTATTATATGGGACGGAAGACAAAGAGGAGAGGTGGACTAAATGCGATTTTGGATTAGAGAAATGAGAATGAAGTTAATTAATTAAATAAATAAATTATTAAATTACATAATTTATTAAAAATTACAATTTTTGAAAATTGTGAAATACCTTCTAATGGTAATAACTTAATTAAAATGTTAATTATTATTATTTAATTATTATTATTATTATTACTATTTAAATTATTATTTATGTATTAACGTATTATATGTACAACTTGCGTTATATTTGTGTTATTATACATTATGTTATTGCTACAAATAGTTTATTTGGTAAATCAACCTGTGTTCAAGATCATATTCGATGAGCTCTCGATCCTTTCCCAATGAAAATAATCGGGATGAACCGGTTGTAGACTGACCGAAAAGTATATCTCTGATGGGTAGATAATGCGAGTGATATTTTCCAATCAGATTCCACAGATGAAGCTCTTTCGAAGTGGCAATATCATTTTTCTTGAATACTACTACTGTCAACGCATCATCCTGAAAATAAAATCCTTAAAATAGATTTTACATTCGACATGACGACACGTCGACAAATTTTTCCTCACTGTCAGTGTTTGCTAATAGAAATTTTCAAAGTTATCTAGATAAAGATAAAGATAAAAATCCATAAATTTATTTTAGATAAGATAAAGATGATTTTGCTTTTACTTAATTTAGAAATGAAAGATGAGATAATTATTGCAATAATCTAGAATTTTTGTTTATTTTAGAAGACTATAAATATTTGTAAAAAATGTGACGAAGATTATAAATGAGATATTAAAATCATAAACATATATTCTTTCTCTTTTCCTAAAGAATATTTAAATAATAGCAAAAAGGTATATAAATGATATGATAAATATTTATTTATTAATTTATATTTATAATATATTTATAATATATTAATAATATAATAATAATATATTTATAATATATTAATAATAATAATATGAAAAATATATTTTAGATATTTTAGATATTTTAGATATTTTAGATAGAATTTTAGAAGATTGCCTGGAAAACTTTTTCGCATAATGAAAACGTCATCTTAGACAATTTTTAGATAAGATGACATATATTTTTTATCTATGATAAAGATAAAGATACTTTATATTTCTTCATCTAGTTAAAGATAAAGATGAGCCACTTTTTTATCTAGATGATTATCTAGATAATTTTATCTAGATACCAGCAAACACTGCTCACTGTGTAAGCCATATAATTGGCGCAATGGGCGAAAGCGATTTTATTGACAGCTGCGGAAGAGTGCTTGTACGGAATCTCCTCTAAGGGATCTAATGTAATATGATGTAGAATCCAAATTGCTCCGTTCTCCAAACCACATGCCAGCATATCGCCTGTAGAAAAAGAAAAAAAATAAATGCGCTCTTCTACGCATTTCCTTTACTCGGAAAATTGGGACATTCATCGTTATCGACATTTTGGCGAAAACTTTAAAGCTGTGACAGCTTTCGAAGACTCGTTGCTTTGCGGACAAGTGACGTAAATTATGTTCCCTTCGATTGTCTGTTTTTCGAGAATTGGTCGAAAATCTGGTAAGGATGGCGTGCTCCTGAATATCATCAAAGAGCGCTCCTCGTGATTGTACAGGCGTACGATGCCTTGCATATCGCCCATGGCTATGTAATTGCTATAATTAAAATCAGCAAGTGTAATAGAAATATTAATTATTTTAAATATTTTATATTAAAAATATAAAAGAGATAAATATAGATAAAAGTGAATAGTTTTATCTTTATAGTTTTTATAATTTTTATCTGCATTTTATTATTTTATTATTTTTATCTTTATCTTAAAAACGAATATTTTTATCTTTTATATTAATTATATTAATTAATATAATTGATATGAAATATAATTTTAAAAATATTAATATAATTATAATATAATATTTGACAAATTGGAAATAGTTGAATTATGATTAGAAGCGAAAAATTATCAAAATCTTTTTCTTGCGAAATAAATTAACTTCTTCTAATATTATTATTCGCATTCAATGAATATAGTTTGGTAAAATAAATTAAAATCTCTTTCTTTATGTCCATAATTATGGATTAATAAATATAATTAATAAATATAGTTACATCTTTTATGGATTAATTATGGATTTAAATATAGCTGCATCTCGATTAATTATAAAATCTTTTTTTCTAAAATATAAAACATATACGAATGAGTTATTTATGCATTTGTTAATAACAAGAAGAAACAAGGGTTTTCAATATCTTTTATGAATCCATATTATCGAATGAACGATGATTTATGAGAAATCTAATTCATTTCGATGTATGTGGTAAGGAAAATGTTACATGATTTCCCTTTTGATGTAATGCAATATTTAGTAGAGCTGAAGAAATGAAAGCATTGTGTACGAAATTTTTCAAAAATTATTATATGTCTATTTCGAATTCTTTTACCTTTCTGGATGAGCATCCATGCTGGTTATAGCTGTTACTGGATGACGTAATATAAAGTGCCATTTTTGCTTCGGAATTTCTACTAATGCTACTACTCCCATAGAAGAACCTGAAAAATAAAATCCAAAAAAATGTTACAGTATTTTCAATGTTTGTTGTGTAATATGCATATGCATAATATCATATATATCAAATTATTATATATTAATATTTCTTAAATATTTATATTTTAATATACTAATGTTTTCATAAATATTTTTTATTTATTAATGTTATTAATTTTATTTATTATAGTAATTAATTTTATTAAGAAGATGCATAGAATGTTGTAAAAAAAATATAGAGAATCAAGAATTTTTTATGTTGAATTAAATTGAACAATTTTTATTCTAATCAAACTAAATCGTTATCACATAATTTGTAATTAACAATATATATAATTATTGTAATATTGAATTAAACGCGAAGATGAAAGTGAAAGAATAATTTGCAAACAACACTCTTATTAATGGAAAATACAAAATTGCAAGATTGTCAACAAGATTGTATTAAATAAAATCTTTTTAATTCAAAATTTTTGAATAACTTATATTCGAACACTTTAAAAAAAGTGAGTCTGTTTATGTAGTCGATTTCTAGGCATAATAATAAAAATGCAACAAAATTTTATCATTACTTTTTTTGTGTATCTGTTAGAACATTGTAGAAATTGTAATATAATTGTAATGTAATTGTAATAAAATAATTGTAATAAAATTTATAATAACAATTTCTAATAATATTTTTTAGCAAAATTTAGATCTTATTGCCAAATATTAATCATTGAATTGAATAAAAAGAGTTTCGATACAATTGGAACGATCTTTGTTAGAAATTTTCGATTTTTCTCTATTCCATAGTCAAACGTTATAATAAATAACATTAGCCTTATAATATGGACAGATATTATAAAAAGATTTTCTTCCTAAATTTCACTAACAAGTTTAAATATAAATTTAGATATAAATTTTGTTTCTATTATTTAAATTATTTAAATTAATCTATTATTTAATTAATTTAAATTAATTAAATCCAAAATATATTTTATAGTATTTACCAATTATTTATTTATCTCAGTTAAT
Source organism: Camponotus fellah (assembly GCA_030586385.1). Lineage (NCBI taxonomy): Eukaryota > Metazoa > Arthropoda > Insecta > Hymenoptera > Formicidae > Camponotus > Camponotus fellah. Next base: position 388,336 of record JAPIVC010000003.1, on the reverse strand, counting down.
TTTTCATATCCAGAAAATTATTGCTATAATTGCAAGACCATTTTTTTGACTAAATCGTATAAATTTGAATTAGAATCCGAACAGTTCATATATTTCTAATTAAGTAAATATCTTACATGCGAGAAAATTTCGGACGTTAAATGGGGAGCCCTGTAAAGTAGCATCCATCGGCTGATAGCTTGATTTTACTTCGCTAAATATCTTGTTTCGTGAAATATGTTTTGTATTTGTAATGAATTTTGATATCTTTGATTTGCTATTTCATTTGTATTTTAATTCATGAGCATATTTTAACCTATTATAAGCCATACAATTGTATACTTTTATTCTGTTATATGTATATCGAAAGTTTTCATTTTCCTCGTATGTTAAAATATCAAATAAAAAAATATACAATGTAATAAATAAATTAATACAATATATATTTTACATTACATAAATTTCATATCGGCTGTAAAAAATTTTACGAATAAAAAATAATAAATTTTATGAGAAATATATGTAAAAATATAAACATTAAAAATAAATAACATACATAAAGACATAAAAAAGTGAAAGTTAAGTAATATAATTTATAGAAAGAACAGCTGAAAACTAAATGCTCGGAAAAAGTTTTTTTTCGAGATAAAACTTATTGTCAGACACATTTATAGTAAATACCGAAGGTAGCAAGTTTGATTGAAGATCGAAACTGAGCCATCGAATGGAATCAATATAGCAATTCTGACACCAGTACAAAAGTTGCAATTGATAATTATAAAAAGTAATACGACCATTTGAATTGCCAGTGACAAGCATACTGCAAAATTAACGATTAAATTCGCATTAAATACTATTATTATTAGACTAAAATATATTGTTAAATTATATATTTCAACACGTATACTTTTCGTTATGGACGATAACAGTAATATTACTGTTCTGTAATTTAATCGTTTTTATATGTTTTTTCTTTTTATATTTATCATCATTGATCGCATTCTTTTCTTTGCAAAAAACGTCATTCCAAACCAAAATGCATCCTGAAAAAGTTATATACGTCAGCACATAATGTCCGACAATTACTAATTAATTGGTAACTAAAATTGCGTCAATTAACGAGAATACCATTTGTAGTTGCTGTAAACGCTTGCTGTATTTTCGAAACATAGCAAGTTCCATTGAAAATTCCAATATGAAATTTTTTCGCAACCTTGGGACAATCATAACTCAAAGACTGGCCATTCTTGTTTAATAGAAATATGAAAACAGAATTATACATATAAATCCAAATATTAGTTAAATTAAATTCAAAATATATAAACCCTGTATTTCTCGTTCTGTCGAAATATTCAGCAATAATATTCAATATAAAATCTAATTTTATTAATAATTTTTATTTCTAAAAAATAAGATTGGAAATTTTATATAATGTGTCATATAAAGAGAGAAAGTTCTGAAAATATTCCTAAATCAAAATTTTATTTCAAGTATTTATATATCATCGTTTCGCTTAGTAATTCTACATAAAAATACAAATATGATATATTTGTCACTAACCCAAATTAGGAATAAAACGTGATAATCGGTAGTTAATACAAATTGTTCCGGACATTCATCGTTGAAAGTTATTTCCTTGACACGTTCGGACTTAATGTCGATCAACGAAATTGATCCTGAAGATATATAATATCAAATAAATCGATAATTTATTGATATATTTTTTTTATAATAAATATTTTACAAACTCTTAGTAATAATTGCCTATTTTTTAATGATTATACATAATTAATAATCAATAGTTATGTAGTATAAACCCAATACAAAATATTACAGCAATGTTGTAATATTGCCGCAACATTGCTGCAATGTTATAATATTGTCGCAATATTGCTGCAATATTTTGCTGGGAATGTATAATTTCTAATAATAAAATATGAAAATTTAATATTTATATTAAATGGCATAAAAGAAAATAATTCGAAAGCAAAAAAGAATGATTAAACGAACAAATTAAGTGAACAAACCGTCTGGTTTGTCCCTTCCATGAGTCCACAACCAGACATGCACATTCTGACATTTTTCAACAGTGCCGACAGTGACTATTTGCTTAGCATCGGGACTGATACGAGCGATTGTCATGTCTTCGCTCGCATGCGGGTTGAATAAAGTGCACACGGGCACCCTGCAAACGCATCGAAAAAAATAATATTACGAAAATAATTTCCATAAGAAAACACTTGCCCTTTTTCCGTGTCCCAAACTATCACCACGGAATCTTTCCCGAAATTCGCTGTTAGCAACCATTTGCTATCTCGTGAAGTGGATAATGTTTCTATGGCATGATGCTGGAGAGCAAGAAACGTCCCATTCAGTACCCATACAGCACAGAAACTTGCATCAACATTGCTGCAATGTTACAATATTGCTCACTGCAGTGTAATGTTGCAGAAATAATGCAGAGACATTATTTTGTAATATTATTTTGGCAATGTTGCAGCAACGTTCTAACATAGCAAAAATTTATAACATGTGTTTTTTTACTTGTACTTACATCGCTATGCGATGATACCAAATTTAACTAACTCGTATTCGAATTCATCTAAAGTGGATATAAGGTCTACAAAGGACTAATTATATTTCTTGTTTTGTGTCAGTTTAATTTCTAAAATAAACTGACTTGGTTTATTTAATATTCTGAATCCTAATGAGGGATCTAGATTATTAAACAAATAATTTATTTAATGATCTGGATCTCTCATTGGATTTCAGAATATTAAACAGATTTTTTTCTCAATTAAATGAGTAAATAGGAAATAGTTCATTTGCGTATTAAAATATTCTGGTGTCGAATGTATGTAAAATAATTGTATGTATATATTATTGAGATAAATATTTAAGAAACATCTAATAAAAAACACTAATAGATGTTTTTTTAAAGGCATTTTTTCCTATCTTTCTTAAACATTTTTTTTATATTTTCAAAGTTTATTTATTAAATTTAAAACAGTGTCTGCATTTATAGCAAAACGCGTTTTAATATTACAAATACGTTGCACACATCGTTGCTACAATCTTACATTGCAATATTCCTAAAAACGGACATTTTAACGTTGCTGCAATTCCACAACAATGATGCAGCAATATTTTGCAGTAAATTTGCAACGTTGCAATATTGCGGTAAAAGATTGCTGCAATGTGTATGCAATCTTTGCGTGCTGTATAGGCAGTGTTTGCTGATATCTAGATAAAATTATCTAGATAATCATCTAGATAAAGAAATGGCTCATCTTTATTTTTAACTAGATGAAGAAATACAAAGTATTCTTTATCTTTATCTTAGATGAAAAATATATGTCATCTTATTTAAAAATTGTCTAAGATGACGTTTTCATTATGCAAAAAAGTTTTCCAGGCAAGCTTCTAAAAATCTATCTAAAATATCTAAATTATATTTTTTATATTATTATTATTAATATATTATAAATATATTATAAAAATAAATTAATAAATAAATATTTATCATATCATTTATATATCTTTTTGCTATTATTTAAATATTCTTTAGGAAAAGAGAAACAATATGTGTTTATGATTTTAATATTCCATTTATAATTTGTGTCACATTTTTTACAAATATTTATAGTCTTCTAAAATAAATAAAAATATCTAGATAATTATCTAGATTGTTGCAATAATTATCTCATTTTTCATCTAGATTAAAAGCAAAATCATCTTTATCTCATCTAAGATAAATTTACGGATTTTTATCTTTATCTAGATAATTTTGAAATTATCTACAGCAAACACTGTGTATAGACCATTGTTGTTATATTGCAGCAATATTGCAATTTTGCTGCAATGTAACAATAATAGTCCCCAGCAAACACAGAATATTGCAGCAATGCTGCAATGTTGTAATATTGCTGTAACATTGCTGCAATATTGTAATATTGTCGCAATATTCTGTGTTTGCTGGGTCTGTGCTGTATTAGATCTTACAAATGCGAAAAATACTCGTTATTTTGTATTATACATGTAAAAAAAATATACTAACATGGCCTACAAGCGACAACATTTCTCTCGAAATGTAGTTATAAATCACAACTACATGCGAACAGGCGTACGCTAGTAACGTTCGACCTTTCGTAGTTAAATTTATCACCGGTACTTCCGGATTTATGCCGAATGACCATTGCAATTCCTGAAAAGAGAACGACAATTTTTTGACATATTCGTATCGTCCAAGGTTCACAGTTCTCACTCACGAATGGGCAAAGATCATGCTCTGTGAATGTTTCGCACTTTTTCTTCATGTTTTTCCTTATATGCTCAATATTTTTGATATCCATTCGAAATTGATCGATTATTGAGGAAGAAGCAACAGTACACATCGCCATTTTATAACAAATGCGATAGAAATAAGACATTCAGTTTACATTTATACGATTGATAAAATAGAATTTACGTTTTATTTCCGAGAGATAATATTATTAATATTGCAAAAAACAATTGTTTCTCATAAATATGTATAAAATAATATTATATTTTTAATTGAATATATTGAGTATATTTAATATTTATACAATAATATATAAATATTTATATCATCATTTTTAAAAATTCAATTTTTGTTACAATAGAAATGCACGTTATATTATTTTTGCAAATATCTTATTATGAAATAATTATAAATTACAGATAAAAATTTATAAAATTATTAAAAATACTAACTTTATTCCTTTTCTATTGAAAATTAGAAAATAATAAAATTTAGAGAGAAATTTAGAGAAATAAATAAACAAAGATAGAAATAAATTTACAGTGAATTTTCTTTAGATTGATAAAAAAGTTTATTCATTTTTATTTATATTTTTTTTTAAGAAACTTGTTTAAACTTACAATAAATATTAATTGAAACAAATATATTATTAACATATTTATTTCCTTTTAGTGTTTAAAATAATTTCTTATATCATTGATGCGTATGTCGTAAAGGCGCTTTGTTTCTTGAAAAAATAATATATATAAAAGATCATTGTTAAAATGCGATATTACAATTATCATTTCTAGATTTTATTCTATTCGTGTTGCTTATTTTACGCGATATCACGATATTTCATTCTGTATAATGACAAACTGAATACTATTTCAATTGAAAAGTATTAAATTTCGGCTGATATTAGAAAAGAAAACATTATTATCTTCTAGTAATAGATAATCTATATGTTGAATAATAACACATTATGTACTATATACATTAATTTAAGAAAAAATTAACTGCAGCAGCTTTGGGGCTTAGGATCCTGGCCTGAACGTTTAGTGATGAATATACGTGTAAATTCCTCTGCTACCGTTGGATGAATTCCCACAGTGGCCTTCAATTTCGGAATTGTTAAGCCACATCTACAAAAATACAACAAAAGTATGCGTTATAACTTTATAATGTAATTTTTTTTAATAAATTTGTGTGCGTAGATTAAATACTTACTTAATAGCAGCAGCAAATCCTTGAATCACTTCGCCCGCGTTGGGTCCAACAAAGTGTATACCAAGCACCCTCTGATCACCGCTTCTGAATGCGACAACCTTCACATAACAACGATCGACGTCCTTCTGAGGAACGAAAAATTCCGTTGGTTTGTAATACGCGTGATAAATCTCTATCTCTTCCTCCCCGTGAAGTCCTATCGCCGCTTCTTCGCTCAATCCGACGCATCCGTATTCTAAAGGACTGAATACTGTCGTTGCTACATTTGTGTAATCCATTTGCTCAGTAGAGTTACCGAACAGTCTTCTCGCAAGTAATTTGCCTGCATGTATAGCGACCGGTGTTAATTCGGGTCTTTTCTATAACAGATATTCAAAAATTATATCACTTATATTAAGATCATCTATCATATTTGTATTTTTTCTAATTAGCAGTAAAAAGAAATAAAGTTAATATTTTTAACAATTTTATAAATTTTTGTTTGTACAGTTATTTGCATTGAATTGTTTATTTTATTATTTTCTAATTAGCAATAAAAAGAAATAAAATTAGTACTTTTAACAATTTTATAAATTTCCGTTTGTATAGTTATTATTGTTATTATTGTTTTCATTTCATTTCATAGAATATTTACAAGAGAAAAATATTAAAAATACTTATCATTTAGATCATGAAAACTATTTTCTGCTGCAATATAAAATGTCACAAAAAACTTACATGAAGTACATCACCAACTGCGTAAATGTTGGGAACATTCGTTTGTTCATTAATTGCTTCAATCTTGTTAGTTTCTGGAACAAGTTTCAACCCGGCATTCTCCGGTTTTAATTCCTCTGTAAGCGCCCGTCGACCAATAGCAAATAGAACGGTGTCATACACATCTTGATGAATTTGACCATCCTAAAAAAATACAAATTATATTATAAATATTATATGTTAATGCAAAGAAACTTATTTATCCTGTTTTCTTAAATATAAATATAAATTCTTAAATATAAATATAAATTTCTGTAAATTTGCAAAAACACACACACCTTGTCGACCCAGTCAACGAGAAGGCGACCATCCTCTTGCTTCGCAACTTTCTTCGGCTTTGCCTGATAGATGAAATGCACACCGCGTTGTTCCATTTCCTCGGCAACGAGGTTTGCCATTTGTTGATCAAATCCACGCAACACGATCGATCGGACCATTATTGTCGTGTCATAGCCTAAGCCATTAAGAAAACCAGCACACTCTAAGCCAATATCTATTTCATCATTTAAGGAAATATGTATTTGTATATAATTTTTATATAATATCTAAGATGATTTGGTAATAAATTATATAAAACTTTGATGAGAGAAAGGATACATCCAGCTCCGACAACAAGAGTCTTGCCTGGAGCGCGTTCTAAACTGAAGATATCATCACTACTTATGCCATACTCCAGAGCACCTGGAATATCGGGATATCTAGGTCTACCACCCACCGCGATTAATATGTTTTTAGCTGTAAAAACTTTCTCCTCTCCTTTTTTAGTGACTCCAACTACCGTGTGTGCATCCGTGAAATGTCCAAGAGCGTTGAAATAATCCACTTTCCTAAATTAATGTAAATAATATTTAAATGTAAAAAAATTAATTAAATTAATTTAAAAAATTAAATAATAGAAATAATAATATAATCAATGAAATAATAAGATTATAGACGGAAAAATTGAAAAACCACCAACTTGGTTCTAAGCTCAACACGAGTGACCCAATTGACAGATTTAACATGATTTTGTACAGCAGTCTTCAAGGCTTCCCAGTTGATTTTCACAGTTTTAGGATCAGGTAACTGCCAACCAAATGTGGCCGCTTCCTAAAAATCAAACAAATCCTCATAAATCAGAGACAGAGGTCCTCTTTTTGAATTACACTATTGTAATAATTTGAAATGTTTATATACATGAATAGCTTCACCGAGCAATGCGGCTTGATGCATTAATTTTTTTGGTATACATCCTACATTGACACAAGTACCACCTAAGCCCCAAGTGGTCCCAAGAGGAGAGGGAGTCACGTAATCCAAAACTGCTACTTTTGCATTTAGTCCCACTGCTTCTTTAGCTGCTGCCAGGCCACCGGATCCTCCACCAATGACCAAGAGATCATATGTGTAATTCTGTTCCGCTAAAAATAAACAATAATTATAATTATCACTATGGCCCATATTCTGAATCCTCTTTTATCGATAAAAGTGCCTCTAAAAGTGGCATATAAGCCTTCTAATTGGCTACAGGCCAATTTTAAAAGCCCTTTTATCAATAAAAGGGTAAAGGATTCAAAATATGGATCTATGTATGTACAGTAGGCGCCAATAATGTCTTAACATATGAAATTGGTCGCATTGCATTCGAGATTAATAATAACTTAATAATAATAAGTAGTCATTATTAATCCCGAATGTGACCAACTTCATATAATAATTAAGACATTATTGGCGCCTACTGCATGTATGAAAGATATTTTAACAGAATGAATTCTGAAAAGAAAATCAAAAACATTGAAACGTTTTCCGTAAAAGATATCGCAAAGATATCGCAAAGATCTGTCAAAACTTTCGTGCATTTTTTTTCAAACATTTATCTCTTCGAAATGTCAAATTCAAATGTCAAATTCAAAATTCTTGGGTTCGCGCGCGAACCAGCGGCGCACTACTTTAGGGTGCTGTCACATGGCAACCGGAATTTCGGAAAATGGAATCTCGGAAAAGTACTAGAATTAAATGGGATTGAATTTTTATCTTTATAAGAAGAATTTTATTGTTAATAAATAATTGTTTGGTAAATATTTATTAATGTACATATAAATATTTAATCAAAATATTTTATCACATAAAATAGTTATCATATTGTCAAGAACAAAAATTACATGTTTGTTGGTCCAGTTTTTTTGTGGCTCCCCATGAACTAATATTTTCGGAACATTTCGGAAAAATTAGTAAAAATATAAAAATATAAAAATTTATTTTGATAGTTTTTCGACAAAGAAAATAATTAATACAATAGGAAAATATATAAAAAAGTGACATTTGTATATATTGTTTATTATAACAGAAAATAATAAAGAAATTTTCTAAATTGAAAAACAATTTGAGGTTAGAATAACATTCCGTTTTTCGTAAAAATCACTCCATGGGGAGGCTATCGAAAAATTGGATTGGAAAAAAATTCTGATTGATTTGATCATCACTCTAGTACTTTTCTGAGATTCTGTTTTCCGAAATTCCGACTGTCATGTGACAACACCCTAATATTTCGGAAATTAGTAAAAATATGAAAATTTATTTTGATAGTTTTCCGACAAAAAAATAATTAATACAATAGGATAATTAATACAATAGAATAATTAATATAATAGAATAATTAATACAATAGAATAATTAATACAATAGAAAAATATACAAAAAAATGACATTTGTACGTATTGTTTATTAAAACAGAAAATAATAAAGAAATTTTCTAAATTGAAAAAACAATTTGAGGTTAGAATAACATTCCGTTTTCCGTAAAAATCACTCCATGGAGAGGCTAACGAAAAATTGAATTGGAAAAAAATTCTGATTGGTTGATCATCACTCTAGTACTTTTCCGAGATTCCGTTTTCCGACTGCCATGTGACAGCACCCTTTACACGTGTAACTACATCGTAAACGACGTATCGCCGTTATTCTTATCAATATACTCGTATCACTCACTGCACATGCAGGCCATCGCGCCTCTCCCGTAGACGAGATCGTCGCACTTGACAAGCGATGAATGCCAACGCGGTAACCCAAGCAACTTGGCGTGCGCGCCTCGAAGTGACACGAGCCGCGTGAACACCGCCAGAGTCGCCATGATAATCGGCGACATTCACGGTGCGACTCACGGCTTGCGCCACGTGACGTCAGTCGCGTCGCGTCGCGCTAACGGGTGGGAAATAAAGGCGCTGCCAGTCGCGTAACGCGTTTTCCGCGGACGGGGAGGCGCGATGAGATCGATCCTGATCACCGGTTGCAACCGCGGTCTCGGTCTGGGACTGGTGAGGCACCTGGCCGAGAGGTCGTCGCCGCCACCGGATATGATCTTCGCGACCTGTCGTGACGTGAGCAGGGCTCCGGTAAGATTTCGCGGTCGGTTTCGTCATTTCGTTTCCGTTCGGTTGCATTTTGTATAAAATTCCGAGGGGCGTAATTCCAAGGTCACTTACCAATCGGCGCCATCGCGACTCTCTTTACTCCTCGTGCGAAAGAACGTATTTTGAATGTACGATGTAATCGATGAAAACGTCAAAACGCCTTCGTGTTACGTCTAAAGACAGCTGTAATTGTACTGACACCGACGCACGTTCTACTCGTTACCATAAGTCCTCATCACCGCCATCTATTATAGGTGGCCTTCTCCGAGTCTTCCCTCTCCTACCTCCTCCCTTCCTTTCTCCTCCCTACCCCTGCCCCCTTCCTTGATCCCAGCAATTATTCGCAATTTTGTAATGAGTCAGCGATGATGACGATGATGATCGACGAGCGATTGCATTCGATCGGTAAATCCTGATGTAATTCGAATGATTCGAACCAACTGAACCGGTCTAAGATTGTTTCTTTCAATGTCTCGCCGCAGATTTTGAAATAATGTAACGGCCCAGGTAACAAGATGACGTCAAATGACGTCTTAATAACGTCTTAATTACGTCATAAACATCTTTAAGACGTCTTTAAAACGTCTTTAGACGTCATCTTGCTATCTGGGGGGATGTTTTTCATAATCATGCGATTGTTATATTTTAATAAAATAAAAAAAAGTATGAAAATATTTGCAGGAATTGCGAGCACTCGCCGATAAGTCGTCGAACATACATATTATCGAGATAGGTAAGTTGTTAACTTCGTGTTTGTTTTGTTTCATTTCATTGTTACGTTATTAAAATCAAGCGTAACGCGAGAATAGTTATCTTTATTATCGCGATAACATTCTTATTGTCAGAATGATTGCAACTAAATTCGATTCAAGCGTTTGTAAAAATCATCTTGAAACTTCGATTTCTGCTCAGGTAGCAAGATGACATCAAATGACGTCTTAATAACGTCTTAATTACATCATAAATGTCTTTAAGACGTCTTTAAAATGTCTTTAGACGTCATCTTGTTATCTGGGTGATTATGAGTCATTGATTAAAAATTATAATAATTATAATAGTTATAATAATTTTTTTTTCAAATATAAATACAAATATATGTAATAAAATATATGTAATAAAATTTTATGCTCGTGTAAACAGTTCAAATTAATATTTTGATAAAATTGTAGTTCCAAGTAGCTTGTAGCAAGTAGCTTGTAGCATCAAGCTTATCGAGATATTTAGTGTCAAAAATTAATAAATTATCAATGAATGCAATATTTTTGTATAAAGAATTTTAAGAAATTATCTAAAAGAATTTTAGATAATTTTTCTGAGTTAAATAAAAAAATTCAATCTTAATTTCACATTGTAGATATTATTTTATTCAATCTTAACATTCCACATTGTAGATATTACTTTATATAAAGAATGATTATTCTAAAAAAATGTATTAAAGTATTGCTACGTAACGTTATTCCATTTTTGGAATATATATTTTAATTTTGAAATATATATCTTAAATTTGGTAATTTTGGAATATATATTTAAGTTGAAAACCTCGCCTATGAGTTTTTAGTAATAAATAAATAAATATACAGGGTGACCAATTTTAATCTCCCCACCTAAATTTCTCGGAACCTAAGCAAGATAGAGAAAAATGTTTCAGACAAAAGTTTTGTGGTTTCGAGGGGGCCATAAGATGAATCATTGGTTTGACACTGAAGAGTCATTTGAAGGTCACGTGAAGGCCACCTCAATTTTTTTAAATTGCACCCCTTATTTTTTATTACATATTCTTGTAGCTGACGACCTCGAGAGCTTTCCAAAACACTATAATTAAGTGTTTTTCCGTTAAGTACTTTCGAATTATAAGGCTTGAAATAATATCTTAATTTTACATAAATGATAAAATATCTAGTAAAATATTCATTTTTCGATTATCTTACCTTAATACTTTTATGTACAAAATAATGGGAGGAATTAATTGGTGTAAAGAAAAATAGTTGTTTCGAAGAAGAAATATGTAATTTGCAATTAACAATTCCATATTTTTTCTTAGAAACAACTGTATGTTTTCTTTTACACCAATTGATTCCACTCATTATTTTGTACATAAAAATATTAAGGTAAGATAATCGAAAAATAAATATTTTACAAGATTTTTTATGGTTTATGTAAAATTAAGAAATGATTTCAAGTCTCATAACTCGAAAAACACTTAATGGAAAACATTTAATTATAGTGTTTTGGAAAGCTCTCGAGGCCAGCTACAATAATATGTAATAAAAAATAGTGGGTGCCATTTAAAAAAATTGAAGTGGCCTTCACGTGACCTTCAAATGACTCTTCAAGGTCAAACTAATGGTACCATCTTATGGCCCCCTCGAAACCACAAAACTTTTGTCTGAAACATTTTTCTCTATCTTGCTTAGGTTCCGAGAAATTTAGATGGGGAGATTAAAATGGGTCACCCTGTATATAGTGTCCCGTCCCTGCGAATGTATTCGCCATCCGTTATTTTATCGGCGAAAAGATATTGTTTTCAACAACGACTGTCTTGGAGTCTGAGCTCAGTTGAAAAGCTGTGTGGGCGCGCGTTAATCTGTGTTTCGTTTTTCCTGTATTATTCCAGTTCTTGTATATTTCTCGTGTCTCGCATTAAGGCTTTGTATTTAAGAAAGCGGTATTATTATTCCGAGTGCGCGAGTGTGATCGTGTGCCGATAGTTCTGCCGCGCGCATTTCGAGATATATCGCACTGCGGGTGTAACAATATACAGGGTGGCTCCGAAACCTCTGATGAAGGAAGAGCAAAAGGTGAAAAGAAAAAAATAAAAAGAAAATGAAACTAAATAAATTTCTTGAAAAAAAACGATAAAAATAAAAAATAAAAATCTTTTTCTTTTATGAAAATAAAATAATTTTTTTTTAACTAACTTATTTTATTTTCATAAAAGAAAAAGATTTTTATTTTTTATTTTTATCGTTTTTTTCAAGAAATTTATTTAGTTTCATTTTCTTTTTATTTTTTTCTTTTCACCTTTTGCTCTTCCTTCATCAGAGATTTTTGAGTGACAACTTCTTAAGAAAGCATTTTTCGACCCAGTTTATAGGAAATTTTTTGTTCAGAATTAAATTTCTTATAAGATTTCAAAGTCTGGCTGGAACATTCGGAGCCATCCTGTATATATAGTATCAAACATTTATAATATTAATGACAAATCTCGTAACTGCACCTCTGAAAAAATATTTTAGACAAAATTTGTTTGGTATCAATGTATACGCGTATGAAAATATCATGAAACAAATGATCTATCTTTAAAATCGATTATTTCGAAAAATTAGCATTTAATAAAAAATACTCCGAAGAAAAAAAATTGTTTTTACTCCTTTTCTTTATATAAAACAATAAAAAATAGGGATTTTTTTCCATTAAAAAAAATAAAGTTGGCCATTTGTTTGATTTACAGTAAAGTCATCTATAATAAAACTGATAGTTCAATATCGAACAAATCTTGTCAAAAAATTTTTTCATGAGATACATATTTTAATAAGATATTTGTCATTAACATTATAAATGCTTCACCCAGTATATATGTATACAATAAAACAATATACAATCCACATAAACAAAATGATAAAGTTGATTCGAGTATAAAAACATTGTAAAGTGTTAGGAAATATTTTGAGAGAATTACATTATTATATTATTATATATTATTACATTATTATATAGTAATTATATTATTATATATCTTACTTAATATGGGAGTAATATTCCTTTGTCGATTTTCCACTTCATTCTTCACTTTCTCTCGCATTTTATTTTCTGTTTTGTTCTCTTCGATTTCTCGTTCGAAATCAGAGTCTATAATTTGTGACTTTTCGCGACATATCGAAAACCATGTTTTCATCTTGTTTGCTCGATGGGCTGTCATATCTATACGCACTTGCGCAATGAAGAGAAAAAGAGGAATCCCAGAGTGCTATGACATGTCGCAAATGTTTCTATTGCAGAAAAAAAACATGAATATTGTAGGAATTATATCGATCGATGTCTGATATCATCTAATTTTCTATTTTAAAAGTTCGCGTTTTTCTCGTGCACGATAAGAAAATTATATTGTTTATCAGGACATGACACGATTGATGTTTCTTTGCGATAATGATAATTGTATAATTTTAAAAATTGAATGATTCATGGAGAAATATCTTTTGCATCATACACTATTTTCGTCTTAGAATATTTTGTGGAGTAATATATTCGATGAAATAATAATATAATAAATATAAATATAACATATAAATAATAACATATATATATATATATATATATATACAGGGTGTCCCGCAACTACCACTCAATATTTTAAAGGTAGATTCTCTAGCCAATTTCAAAACGACTTTTCCTCAGCGAAAATGTCGAAGCACTAATAGTTTTCAAGTTATAAATGATTGAAAATAAAGGGTTTTTCGCAAACTAAGCCTTATGGGAATAAAATATTAATAAAGTCATATTTTTTAGTTAATTTTAGGTAGAGTTTACTTTAATAGAATTTTAATTTAAGGCTTAGTTAGAAAGATACATCATGACAAAAATTAGAAATATGCAAAAAATAATGATCTTCTTCGGCATTTTCGCTGAGGAAAAATCGTTTTTAAATTGGTCAGAGAATCTACCTTTAAAATATAGAGCGATAGTTGTGGGACACCCTGTATATATATAGGGTGGGCCCGAACATTCCAGCCAGACTTTGAGATCTTATAGGAAATTAATTTAATTCTGAACAAAAAATTTCCTATAAACATGGTTTGAAAAATGCTTCTTTAAAAAGTTATCGCTCAAAAACCTCTAATGAAGGAAGAGCAAAAGGTGAAAAGAAAATGAAATAAAAAGAAAATGAAACCAAATAAATTTCTTGAAAAAAAAAACGATAAAATAAAAAATTAAAATCTTTTTCTTTTATGAAAATAAAATAATTTTTTTTTAACTAATATTTTAGTAATTGTAATAGTAGGAAACGAATAAAGACGTTTTTCAACTTCATAACTTCTTAAGGAAAAGCTTTAGTAATTGCAAACTCAATCTAAATATTAGAAATTTTTTTTATTTCAAGGATAGGAAACTGTAAAAATTTTTGGAAAGAATTCTTTTCTTTTCACTAATTTTGTCAATAAATGTTTTTCTTTCAGTTTAATTGATAAAGACTTTATTAAGAAAGAGAATTTTTTATCTCGATATTTTACGAATGAAAAGCTTAATTGTGGCAAAATAAGAAAGCTTTTTTTTTATCACTTTATATTTCATAGCAAACTTTTTTACAACTTTAAGCATTCTTTTTTTCTTAAATTAATATAGAAACTGTTATCAAAAAGTAATTTTATTTATATTTTATTTGTTAAGTAGTTAGTGACGAAAAAAAAAATTTCTGCATCCATTTTATCAAAAATTTGAGATTCAGTTAATTGTAATAAAGTTCAAATAAATCATGTTTCAATACATTATAAACATTTCTTCTCACAAACGTAAGTTTAATAATGATTGTTTGTAAAATATGTTTTATTCCTTTTTTTCTCAGATTTAACGGACACGGATGGCTACAAAAGAATCGTAGATACAGTGAGTGAAAAAGTAAATGGTGCCGGTCTCAACGTTCTTTTTAATAACGCTGGTATTTCCAGTAAATTCACACGTCTCGGCCTTGTGAAGAAACAGCAAATTATAGATGCTTTTCTAGTAAATACCGTCGCACCTATTATGTTTACAAAAGTATGCTTATATTTTATATTCATTAATATTGAATACAATTGAACTGCTTGCTTTATATACATGTATAATAGAAACATTCGCATAATAATTGATTCAAGGCTTTCTTACCACTACTGAAAGTGGCTGCGAAAAATGCCAAGGACAAAACCGAATTAAGCGTAAGAAGAGCAGCTGTCATCAATATGACTTCTATTTTAGGTAGCATTACTGAAAATAACGACGGTGGTTTTTATCCCTACAGATGTAGTAAGGTAGGACACTTTAGGATTTAAAATATCCATATTATGCAGAGTTAGAAAAAAGTCTGGATACCTCTTAATATTTCGAAAAATACGCATTTTAAAAAAAAATGTTTCATACAAAAGTTATAGGGTTTTATGTGGTGCATTACACAGCAACATTACTATGACCTCGAATAGCGTTGTCAAGGTTATGTGAAGGTCAGCTTCAATTTTTTAAATAGAACCCTC